>VZTX01016559.1:269369-299411 GCA_013400915.1 Pardalotus punctatus
AAAAAAAAAAAAAAAAAAAAAATCTAGTCTAAATCTACCCTCTTTTAGTTTAAAACTACTACCCTTTGTCTTATTATAACAGGTCCTGCTAAAAAGTCTGTCCCCATCATTCTTATAAGGCCCCATTAACTACTGAAAGTCTGCAAGAACATCTTCCCAGAGCCCTTGCTTCTAATTCATTGTTATTTCACAGGGAATCATAGGATAAAATCCTAATGACAACAACAAATTTAGAGCACAGTAACTTGAAAAGTTAACATGACTAAATTTCCAAAGGTTAACCCAAGCCCTGGTCATGTCGGAATCAAAACTGTTATCATCAAATCTGAATTTCATCCTTACTGTTTGACAACTTTGCAATATAGAATAAGAGTAGCCAAGCATGCTATTTTTTGTAATGTCAAATTTAACTCAGTCACTAATATGAATCTGAGCAAAAGGAATCTTTTTGTTTTGTTTAGAGATGTTTTACAAACTATCTATCCCTAGCAGTTTTTTCTAGATTTCTTCAGAGCCAACAGTAATTCCCTGGCTTCTCTCAGCTTTGGATCAAGTACTAAGCGACCCACATCTCATCTAGTGCAACTAAAACACCCAACTCGTGACTACTATTACATGATCAAAATAGGTAGAGACTGATTAGAATAACCTCCACATGCTAAAATCTCTGCAACATCAAGAGTGGTGCAAAACTGATGATACAAATCACATTTTAACATAAAAGAGAGTTCAGGATACAGCTGTGGCCACCAGATGTAAAAGATGTAAAACATGTAAACCAGGAGTGGAGTGGGGTGTTGAAAATACTCAGCAAACTTCTCAGGATCTCCAAGGTAAAGTGTGTAGGGAAGTTAAGTGACAGACCAGGTCACATAGCACACGGAGAGAGGAATTCTACAAGAAAGGATCAAATGGAAAGATCAAGCTGTTGTTCAGTAAACACAGAATAATCAAAAGCAAACCATACTGAATGTGACATTTCACCACCTCCAGTGTTTGAATTGCAGCCCCACCCTGCAAATATACCTCTTTAAAAAAAATCTAAAGAAATCAGAAATCCGACCTAACAAAATCTTCTGTAGCATAACAATATACCCATTTCTTTATATGTAACTGAAAATTGTGAACCACATACTACAGATAAATTGGATATTTTGTAACAGCAGGATGTTCAGATGTGGCTATTCATGTTCCTACTTTAATTTTAAAGTAGATTCTGTTTAGATCTCTTACATTGTAGACAGGCTAAACAGTACCAACTGACCATATTCTCATTCCCATTAAAGATTACTTGCCTGTTTGAACTACATCTAACTGCCTTGATACAAAGGCTTATTTTTATTATTGTCACCTAGAGTGCAAAATAAATGAGAAAATACATCTCCTTTTCAGATATTTATTCTTCCATCTCTCAGCAAGCTGTACATCCACTACTGACTGTCATGGCAGTAGCTGGACTGCACACTGCAGATTTACCATCCTCATCTCAGGGAGCAGAACACTCTGCTGTCACTCCAATAAAAGAACGAATCACACACCTCTGTGCCAGCTTACAACTCCTCTTTGACACTAACAAGTCAACCATACATAGCATATGTACAAGTGTAAATAATAAAAATATCAGAGAGCAACTTTTTTAAGACTAAAGGGGTTCTTTGATCTTTGACTTGCCACTCAGCAAAGATACTAAGATCTGAAAACACCTCTGATAAAATTATCTACAAAAACAGTGCCTAACTCTCTTCAGGAGTCATTCTGGCACCCAAAGAGATAAATTATTGGAAAGAGGACCATAGTCTATTGCATTCTAAATCAACATTGAGAGCTATTGAGTTGTAATTATAGTTGCATGCAGATGGCAACTAGTGCAAAATTTCAGTACAAATTCCCTTTTACCCAATTTAAACCCCTTGAAACCAATTTAACAAAAATCTCTAAAAAGAGTAAGCAAAATAGGGATGTGAATTGCTTATTTTGAAATACAGTTTGAAAAACCTTGCACCAAATCTAAGTAGATGTTGAGGCGAGTATCTTTTATAACCAGTTAATCCAATCCAATGGTAAATGCTCGCTGCATGCCATAACAATGAAGTGGACACAGAGATGAAATTATTAAACCCCATGCATATCTCTATGCTTTGCAACTTTAGACCCACTTTTCAGTAAGAGAAGACAGTATGATCTTCCCAAAACCTGAGAGAAACAAAGGCAAAAGTTTGCCCAGACACAAACCTTATCACCAAATTGCCAGCCCTGGGGTGAGGTACGTAGAGAGCTCCCGAAGGAGCTGCTCGGGAGCTGCACACGGGAGCACAGGCGAGCTCCAAGCAGCACAGGCTTCACCTGCTGCTCAGGAAACAGAGAAACATTTCATAGCTGACAGGAAAATAATGGTTTAGTAGTTCTGCGGTCTGAAGTCCAGGTTTGCGCTGTATTCATAAAAGGCCGGATGTGCCTTGGCTCAAGCTCAAGTTATGCAAATCCCAGGTGGCTGATCCGCAGAGCTTTTGTGCAGGTTTCACTGCAATTCACTTTTGGGTAGTTCCAGACTCTGCTCACTCAGCTCTGCTTTCTGCTGCTTGGAGCTGGGCGAGTGGCTTAAAGCCAAGAAATTCTTCACAGTTATGATTACTTAATTCCCTTGGGCACTTGGAATTCTCATGCAAAGTATGAATGTACACATTTATGTGCACTCATACCACAGGTGGGCACATGCATGTACTGCATGTACACAGAGAAAGCCAAAGCTCTCAGCATCGGACAGAGCCAACATTTACAGGAACCCTGGCACAGGAAAATATAATTCTTTTTCTGATGATAAACTCACTGCCAATTTTTGTGTTCCTCTCAGTCTTCTCAGAATTACTTCCACAAACACTTGCATATAAGAATTTTAAAAACTAGTAGCATCTCAACCATGTGACTGAAAACCATCAAACATCTGGGCTTGATTTTTATCATGATTTCAACCAATATTGTCACGATGCGATTTTCATGCTGCGTTAGCCAGTGCATCAGTCAATGACAATGCGGTCAGTTGAACGAGACCGTCAGTTCAAGAAAAACAGCTGTGATTAAATTGTACCCACCTCTGAAAACTTCCCGACCCACAAGGCACAGGATAACTTGTGAAGGTCCTTGCAACAGGTGGCACCATTCACTCTCCTGATATCCTGATGTGTTAATCCTGGCTTTCAGACAAACCAGAGGAGAAAAATCAGTAAGTGGCATTAATGCTTAAAGTATTGTCTCCAGCAATAAGTTTGCATAATTTTATCTGCAATGAAAAGGTACTGGGATGAATAACACTGAGAAGAGGGGGGAGACAAAATAATTTTTCTTGCTGATTTTTCTTACTGTGTTTCAGCAGGACTAACAACTCTGGTGTGTCTTATCTTTGATCTTCCCTTTCCTCTGTCCCCAAATTCAACAAAAATAGACTTCCTTAGGAAAAGTATGGTTTTAGAGGAGATAGATCATACTCTGTCCCTCCTGGCTCTCACCTGGGGAGCTGAAGTTAGTGAACTGAGTTATTATCTTAATACTGCCACTCCACACTAAATAAACTACCTGTCAAAAAACCCTGAAAATGAATGTGGCAGGCAACCATGAAACTTGGGAAATGCTGCAGCTGGAGGTTAAATGTGCCAATTGCAACTGCACAGTTTGGGCCCTGCTGAATTCTGAAGTCAGCAGGAAACAGGAAGCCATCTAGCACTAATACTGCTCCAGTTATCCAGATATGAGCTAGAACTGGAATGTCAAACCATGTGACTTTGGGAAGGCATAGATAAAAGAAATGTAGGGAAAAAGCAGGGGGAGTTTTTGTTCTTAAACTCTTATATAAAAAGCTCAGGTCCAAACTGCTTCCTTGCATCCAGAGACTGGCCCTTAACTTTGTGCAAGTCTAGATACCATTTTTCACTCATCACTACCTACCCCTGAGTCTTTTATATATATATATATACATATATATAAATACAAGTCTACATCAGAAAATGAGACATCTTGCATATAAAAGGCATAACAAAAAGTAATGACATTTTTCTGTAGAAGAGTGCAACTGCTGGCAGTTTCATTTAGAACAGTCCCTTTGAAGTCAAGTCCAGCATGTGATTGCAGTGCAGGGTTTGCTAGTTACTATCTCTTCTCTTTTTCTCCTTAATTCTCCTGTAGGTGTAGTACCTGCTGACTTTTAGCTAGAACCTGAGTGCCCCAAGGGAGAGAGAGTTTTCTGACTTTCTACCTCTTCAGCGACATTTTTAGCATTTCTCTAAAGACTATATACCTGCAAATATCATATCCTTTCTACCACATACTGAACTACTTAAAAGAAAACTGTCAAAAGGAAAGGTAATGTCACACAGACCCAGATTTAACAATGTATTTTAGGGAAAGTGCTGGGGTTTTGTGTTTTGGGGTTTATTTTAGGTATGCTTAACAGTACTTCTTTGAGAAGACAAAGCAAAGGGACATCCTGGCAAATGTTTCAAAGTATAGTAAAGCAAGAATGGTTCTTTAAGAATCCAGGCAGGATTCTCATAATTTAGCAGAAAAAGAATGAATTCATATCAAGGAGCTACAGAAGTCTGAATTTAGCTCAGTTTACAGTGACATTTATAAGAAGAAAAAGCTAAGTTCCAGCAGATAAAGAGTCTGAAATTTCAATGCAAGGTGAAAAAATATGGTTTTACAACAAGATTGGCATCTAAAATCTGTTTTTATTAATAACTATATTTTTACAGATTTTTTTGCATGGGCACTGCAAACATGATCTATTAAAAACGGTCTACTACAATCACAGTAGCCAACATTTCTCATTTATAAAGATTAGAAGTTGTTAATTTTGCCCAGATTTATTTGTTTGGGTAGAAATAATACCCCAAACAAATTTAACAGTGTTTTTATGTTGAACTTTTCTAGAAGAACAAAACTACAGAAAAATCAGCCTACTTGCTTATATAAAAGTTAATCACGTTTTATTGTGTTTCTGAAGCAACATGGATGAAGGCCAGGTTATTTAGTAGAGAAATTCAACTTTATGATAAAAACTTCCAAGTTTATAACTACTCTTTGTAGAGTCTGGCAGCTGTAGGTTCTGAGTATTTTGTTTTCAGTGGACTGGTATGTGGGGTTCAAAGGCACAGCTTGAAAGGTTTTCCCTTTATCTCCCTTCAAAGTGTCACACTGATCCACTCATGGAATCTGAGAAAAGTTCCTGCTTTTCCTTGACAAGACATGGTTGGACCGAGCACATAGAAAGGGAAGCAAGGTTTGCAAAGGTTTTCCTTCAGTCCAACACCAACTGCACACATAAACATTTCACCAAAAGACAATAAACCTTTTTCAACCAGCATCAATTTGTTTGAGCACATCACTAGAATGGAAGTTCCAAGTAATCAGACAGCCCACAAGGACTCATTATAAACCTTTTCAATTCCTGGTGTTTCTGGCTAAGTTCGATGTCACAGCCCTTACAAAACTGAAGTCCTCCATTTTGTCACACAAAGGAGGAGAAAGTGACTTTTTAAAATCAGCTTTCCCAAACCAAAAAGAACAGTGACCTTGCATTATTTAACCTTCATCATCACTCACTGGATAACAATTAGCACTCCAGGATATCAGTCTCAAAAGGCAGCATTATGTCATCACTTAAAAATGAATAGTCAAACTAGCTCTGAGTGCAGGAGTACCAACCAGCTCTAGTAAGAACTCCTCTTACAACCACAGTTCCTATCACCATGGACCATTATCCCCTTCTCATGTCATTCTTGGGAATATCAGCTATTAGGACCAAGCTGAGATACATTAATACAGAGATCAACAGGACCGTGACTGGTAAACCATGCCAACTTTCCATTTATTCTAAAACCTAACATATATTCCTATGAATAGTGAAAGGAAGAAACAGAGAAACTCAAAGCAAGAAGCAGATTGAGGCAATTAAATACAAAAGCAAAAGCAACTGCCATGCTTGTCATGATTTTTTCTTATACTTTAGAAAAATATTCTAAAGTGTGTGGATTAAGTTTTTAGGTTTAATTTAAAAAAAAAAAAAAATAAACAAACCAAAACCACCAAATCCCAAACTTTCCATTTCCACAAATTTGAGGACTAGGGATTTAAAATACTTTTATATAAATTGGAAACTCACTCCTTTTTAATATTTACATATAAACGTTGTCTCTATTATAAATGTGACAAACACTGACATTCTTTCATCATGCCAGAAATGCATGTCCTCAAATAAAAACCAGCCTATATTTATAACATCCCATTGCACTGTTTGTTTGCTTGTTTTGGTTTGGTTTTGTCTGAATACTGTGCCTGTTTCTCTTCCAGAAAGTCCATTAAACTTTGATTAGGTTCAAGACAATAAGAAAAAACAGCAGATGCTATCGTTTTAATTAAATCCGAACATGTGGATTTAGGTCAGGAAATAAGTGTTTCAGTTAACAGAATCTGAGAGTGATACCAATTAATTTTGCAGGTATCCCACCTTTTCAACGGGATCAGTTCACAGTACATCAGGTGGCAGAGCAAGATGCAATAAAAACAGGGACAGCATAACAAGCACAAATTGAAATCCTATTTGCTAATCTACCTATTAGAACACCAAACCAAAAGCAAGTCAACTATATGGAAGTTGCAAAAAATGTTTATACAAAAGTAAGTACAACTGCAGTTTTAAGGACATCACTTCTTAATTCTAACTTGGGGAAAAAGAAGGACAAATTAATTGGTTTAAGTTCAAGCCTCTCTAAATGAATTAAAAACCTCATAGCATTCAAAAGTCTGTAAAATTGTTCAAAAGTCCATGAAAGGGATACTAAACAGAATACTAAGTAGAGTGGGCCGTAATGAAGCCTGTTGATTTTTTGACCAGCAGCAGATTGCACTGCTTTTTCATTGTATGTGCACATTCCCTGTGGCAGTGAGTGTCTGGTTAATGACAATTATTTGTTCAAACACTAAGAGATGTAAATGATGTGTTTAGAGTTGTTTTCCTTCCTAAATTCCATCTCATAGATAGAGAATTGTACTATAATGGAGTACACAGCACAAACCTTCCAGGAGTATCCCATGATCATAGGACTGACATTGGTTTATTGCATAAGTAGCAGTGTTTTTCCAGAAAGTTAAAGAATATGATTAAAATCCACTTTCCATCAATTATTCCTAATCAGCAAATTACTTAACATGATACACAGCTGCCTTGAATTACTAAATTAATGTTTACATAGAATCAAAATCTTCTGCAATTAAATACCCTTGACTTTGTGCGCTCTTACTTGAGGTAGAAATATTTGCATTAAACAACAAATGTGACACCACAGTGTGTAAAGAAAACTGAAATGGGGTGGGGGATGGCAGGGAAGAAGCAAACTTACAACATTAATTTGAACATTATTTTCAGCTGCAAGGATTTTAAAAGAAAAGGTGTGACTTCTAGGTTTTCTTAATGTTACTATGACAACTTCCACTACATTGAGTAGAAGTGTTCTAGGGATGCAAAAAAGCTCCTTGACCTTTGGCAAAATTTTAAATTCTCCAGAAGTGTTCTCCCTGTAGTATCCTAAGCCTCATATAAAACTTAAACAGACAAAATTCTGCCTTTTCAGTTATATCTGTTGAATTTCATTTGAGTCACTAGTACTACACATAGGAAATAAAAACCTTTTCAATATTATTTAGTATGAGTAAATCTCAGGTTTATTTAGATATACTTAAGTGGCTTAGCATTGTTATTAGACGCCTAAAATCTAATTTCCAACACAAATTAATTTTGACACTCAGGAGCCTTGCAGTCAGCAATGCCTTTATCCCCGGACCTAGTTTTCACTAATGCTACTGCCCCTTTGAAAGTACCCACTCACCCATAAACACCACCACCATCCTCCAAAAAAAACCCCAAATAAACAAAAAAATCCCAAAACATTCACTGCACAACAGACCGTCTTCAAGAGCATGCAACATTCTAATTAAAGACTTAGCTGAACATGGAAAACAAGATGTAGCTCACTGTGATTTCACCAGCTATGGATCACACTAGACTAACCTGACAGCTTTTCTGCAATAGATTTTCAATACAACTTAAGTGAGGTACAAAGAAAATCTTATCTAACAGGATTTCAGGAACACATTACAGATGGTGTCACATTAGAGCTCGCATTAAAGTCAGAAAGCCAGGATTAGCAGACGAATTTAAAACATACAAGGAATTAAGGAGTTGGAGGGGGAAGGAAAATTACAGCAGTGAAAGGGAAGACATCTGGTAAGAAACAGGTTATTTCAAATTCCCCAAGGATTACTCTCATGAAGTATTTCATTTAGTACTCTTATCAATGGTGTGGACACAAATAGGAGTGAGAAAGTAATAAAGAGGAAGATGAAATTATCAGTGAGATGGAAATCTTGAGGACTGCAGCAGGAGAAGCACCAAAATTCAATTGCATAAAAAAAAGTAATTTTCTTAGCTAACTTGGAATTCAGTCCCAGAAAGCACCCAAAGAAAGGATGTGAGGGAAAGGAAGGATGATCATAAAACTGTGATACAGGCTCAAGAATTACATTATGGCCTTAGGACACACCAGGAAAATAAATAATATTCTACAAGACATTCTCTGGATCAATGCAAAATACGCTCATCAACTGTCTTCAAGAAAGAGCTATTTAAACTAGCATTGGTACAGAATGAGACCCTCAGATTAAACAGGAAAACAATGAACTGAAAATAAAGCGGATTTTGGGTTGGTTGTTTGGTTTTGGGGAGGGGTTGTTAAATCTAAATATCTAAAAGAAAGAATTGCAACAAGAAGAGCCAAGGCTCTGAAGAACTACTTTGATGCTAAAGGATAAGGATAACAAAAGAAGAAACAGGACAAAACAAACCCAAACAAACAGATACTGCCTTGTTGTGAGTAAATGCAGGCTAGATATGAGAAAAATCCAAACCATTAGATCAATTATGCCTTTCACTATTTTCCTTACTGCTTTAAACATAAAGCTCACTAAATTAATGAAATGAATTAATGACATGGAACTTGCAGTATTAGGGGACAAAACTTGATGACATTGAAAGTTCTTTCCGGTTTGGAAGGAACCTTACATCCATCACCTTCTATCATTTTAGGAAAAATGAATAATCTTTTTTTACACCTAGAAATCAGAAAGCAGCAGATGTAGCTGATTTACATTTAAAACCTGTCGTTTGCAGTAGAGGTCAATCATTCTGTCCATAACAGTGACCTCAGGGAAAATGCTTGCCATGACACATGAGGAAAACACATTGTTCAGACAAAAACCTTTTGCATTGGCTGCACATTTTCAGCATTATCAGTTCCTCATTATTTTGAGACTATTTGTAGACATCTTTTAGAATCTATCTACAGCAAGAAAAAGTCATAGAAAATACAAAATAAAACTTTCCCTGATGAGAGTTGCTGACCTAAAATTTCCTACTATTTAATATAGTGAGCATTCCTTGTTCACAACCAATTGTCTGTAGTATATTCCAAAGTGTCAGGTAAATACAGTAAAACGATGAATTACAGCCCTTGCTCTGCAGAAAGGAAGATGTTGGAGATAGATTAGCAACATCATGTGTAGATATTAACACTTAGCAATAATCCCAGGTGTATAAATGAATGTGTTTTTAATGGATATATCATGTGTTTATTTCGGGGGAAAATAGATGCTCAAAAAGAAATTTCCTCTTCTCCCATCTCTGTTTCCTATCACTATTTCTTTATTTAACTCTTAGCCTCCTCTTCTACTGCTATTTACAGTTCCTCTGTCCTCAGTGCTCCCAGCTCTCCTTGTTCCAGCCTGTTCCACATTTATGCATGCACTATTAGACAATATTTTAAATACCACACACACACACTGCACCCACCCACCCTGAAGCTCATCCCCCTCAACAGGGTCCATATATATACACCCATGTCACTGTTAACTTGCCCTCCTTTGACTCTGTGACGAATACAGACCTTGCAGCTTTCCACAACAAAGCAGTTTCCATCAGAATTTATAAAACCATTACAGGCAGGCCCTCCTTCTGTCACCATCACCGAGCTCCAAGCCACAGTGAAACAAGGCAACTACGAAGGTTTCCAAGCCAGCAGGAACCTTTGCTAGAAGCCCATAGAGCCAGGAACAACACTGCATGTCAAGCTGCCACCTCTGTCCCACGTGCAACAGGAACACTTGCAAGGAGGACTCTACTCAAGACAATGTGCCCTGCCCTACACCAGACCCCAAGGCCAGGCATCAGCCTGGCTCTCTGAGGGCTTGTTTCCCATACCAGCACTTCCCTTACGAAGGGCAGGCCTTTTCCTGTGAACACTTCCCAAAACAGCTCTGTGCTGCCCATGGCACAGAAACACTGGCAATTCACTGGTCTGCAATGGAAATGACTCTGTCCCTGTGTTTCTCTTGTAGCCTCTGCAAGCAAACCTTGGGAACAGCATTGTTCTCCATTTGAGAAAAAATACTGCCTCATTTGGACTCCAGCTTTCATCTGAAAAAACATCCAACATTAGGTGCAACTTAAGAAACCATTTATTAAATGTACACCTTGCTCTGAAAGATGGAACTTTCTAGGACACAAGCACAGACACCGCCTGTTTCAGAAACAGCAGTGACACTGTAGGGCAGAGCCAAGCAAAGGAAAAACCCCTCTTGGGCAGCTGTGCACAGCATGTTTTCACATTCAAACCCCCATTCCAGATCCACATCAAAATCCTAGCTGATTTTAAGCGGCATTTTACAACTAAACCTGGTTTAATAAACAAATAACTTAGAATAATTTACCAAGACCTAAATTGCTAAAATGCTTTCTCTATTGGCTTTCTGAAAACATTTGATGTAAAAGCTGCCAGAGAAATGAAAAGTGCTGAGCCTCTAATTTGGAAATTTTGTTTCTCTTGGGCTGAAGGCACTACCCTTAATTTCAACTGCTGGCAGTAAACAACTTCAATGTGAGGGCTATTAAGAAACAATCATTCAGAGTAAGCCTCATGGGTGACAGAGCCTGTGTTTCCAGGATTCAGTCTAAAACTGAACAGACACAAATATGGAGAAAATGCAACTCAGTGGAATGGACTGAAGAGCCAGAAATAAAATCTGGATAACAAAACTTAATATTCTGATTTACATGTCTGTGATTTTAACAAGTATGTGTTATTAAACTTGTGAGTAACCTATTAGAGACTTGGTGACATGTGGACATACTCCTGAACTTAAAAATCATTCCTAAACAGTTTTTAAGTCCTACCCTTAAAAAGCTCTAATATGAAAATGGAAGTGTTCTTTTCACCCACCATCCCAGTCTCAATCTTTTCATCCCTCTTTCTTTTATAAAAATCCAAAGAGATTTTGTAACACAAAAATGAAACCAGTTTAGATATGGTAATCATCTACTGCCTTTTATCCTGTATGCATGCAGAAATACCAGAAGTCAAACACTTCTGAGCCTTCCCCCCTACTCCCCTGAATACTCCCATAACAATTCTTTCAAACTCTGCTGCGGATTTTGAGGCAGACTAATGCAGTGGCTGTTTCATGGCATAGCCTGAGGCTACAAATGCTCCCAGCCCTCAAATGTTATCCTTCAAAGTTTTTAGAAGTTTCTCAATTCTTTGTTTAGCTATCACATGGAGTCTCAAACACAAGTTTCACACAAGCTAACACTGAAAATAATTAAAAATCCCTCTGCCTTTATAAATAATTCATTACAGAAAATACAACATGTATCATATGCTGACTGCATTTCATTGTTAAATCAGGTGTGCAGTTTGCTCATGGGCATTGAAGGCCAGTTTCTCAATGAGTGCATAAACATCACTCAACTTCAAAAAAAGGTATTTAGTACCGATTTATCCCATTTCAGTTTATGATTGTGGACAAACAAATTAAAACCTTATAGCAGGATCCTACATGATTAAGTTTGTGCATTTTCCTCAAATGTTTAGAAACAAATAAGGAAAATGAACACAAGTTTCATGTAAGTCAGGAAACAGATACTTTTGACATAAGACCTACTTGGCATTAAGGGCAAATCAGAGTCCATGTGTATTCTGGGAACAGTTATCTGCCTGTACAGACAATTTCATTTGGATAGAGCAGTTCTTATTTCTCTAAATTCACAGCAAAAATATAACATGAGTGTTGAAGAAGGAAGCAATTATAAGACAAATCAACTGCTGATGAGAACAATACTTTTCAAAATAAATATATGATTTTCAAAGTTTTCATGTTCTGAAAGCATAATTAGCTAACAAGCATTAAATACTTAGATTAGAAGCAAGCTTTGAAATCAAGCTTGGTTTGTAGCTGGGCAATTAAAAAAAATCTACGAACAACTACAAACAACTAACCAAAAATCTTACAGTCAAAACTAAGCAAGCAAACAAAAAAGATGCACATTTTCTTTCTACTTTTACTTTTCTCTCTGTTTCTGAGCTATGGGTTGTCCTGGCACAGGGTGGACTCATTCTGCTGACCTGCACCAACAGAAACTTCCCAGCCTCAAGGATTTTAAACCCTCAATACTGCTCACGACACAGGTTTGGAGAAGGATCTGTAATGCCGCAGATTAATAACTAGTGCTTCTGACAGTGCTTCTACATTTTGGTATAAGAGCAGAATGAATCTAATAAGATGGATCTGTTTTACTATTGCCATTCAGAGCTCTGAGAGCAGTAAAACCCTAAAGAATTACATCAGTTCCAGGCTGCTACTCTGAAAGACTACCAACAACAAAGGATGACTGAGATAGAGATAAAAATATTATGTTTCTTCCTCACTTCAAGGCAACGGGGAAAAAATGTTTTACATAGGGTGCCTCCCCTTCTCACCATAGTCAGAAGAAACACACAAAAGAAGGAAGAAAATATCTCAGTAAAATTCCTCCCCTTTAGTTTGAATGCAGCCAGACATGGAAGTGGCCAGAGACACCAGCCACAGGCCAGGCCTGTGCAGAAGCGCCTGACACCATCCCCACTCTGCCCGGGACACCCCGTTGTGGCCCTGCGGCAGAGCCACCGCACGGGCACAGCCCCACGTGCTCCGCAGCAGCTGAGAAACAAAACAAAGCTCTGCCTCTAGCCCTATATACAGGACCATATACAGTTTTGGCTGTCAACTTGCCTATGGAATGAGAATTTGCAATTGTCTCTTGACTCTAAAAAAAAAAAAAATCACTATTTTGGGCAAAGTAACCTTCACAAACAAAGTCTTACCAGCAAAATTAAAGACAAAAGAAATGCGGCTCATTAGGGACAGATTGTGCCAAGTGAAACAATAACTAGGATTTTTATCTCAGTTATTATGGAATGACTCAGCTCTAATTTCACTGTCTTCCATAGTCTTAGTATCATTCATTAGTTTCCTGTGGATGTATTCCAGCATAAACAAGGTTAGAATCAGGGTCATCCAAACAGATTATAGCGTGTCTTGCACAGGGCTGCAGTAGTAACCATGCTGATTCACTTTGAGTTACTTGAAACTCTAAATTTTGACTTGGATATATGAACACCTAATACAGTACTGCTTGCATTTGTAGGATTGGGAAATTAAATTCTTTTTCAAAGACATTCCTTTTGAGCAGAAGTAATGTTTTAGCTTTCACTAATCTTAAGCTTTCAGTTGTGATTAAGGAGATCAGCATCAAAACCAAATGAAAAATTGAGCAATTTGACTTCCTTGAGTTTAATAACTTCTTAATTTTAGATAGGATATTTATTTTCACATAAAGTATTGGCAATTTTTTGGCTTTGAATACCTTCCCTTTTAAAAATGAAGGAAAAAGCACTCCACTTGTGATTGCTTTGTCATTATATTACCCCATCACACAGAATAACTCAAGCTCTCCAAACCCAAGCTGACATTCAGAAAGCCAAATGATCAAGCCATGTCAGTAACTTAGCTTCATTTCAAAATATTTGGGTATTCTGCTTTCTTCTGTGTTTTTAATTGGACACAAAGACTATGAAACCTGTCCTCATTCTTTTTCTGCTTTACCATTTCACAGAGAACTTTTTCCTGTTTCTAATTATGATTGTCTAAAATGTTAAATGATGGAGTCCAAGAATTATACAATAATCATAACATTGATTCAAGTAAAACTAGCAGTGGAAGTAAATGATTCTAGTGCTACAGGATGAAAGAAAAAATTGAAAATATGATCTTAAAGGATTTTTTTTTAAACCAGCCTCCCTGGCCCATCAGGTTCCCCATACTCAGCACTGGTGAGACTGCAGCAAGTCCAGCATTCAGTTTTGGGCCACCCACTACATGAAAAAAATTGAGGTGCTGGGGTGAGTCCAGAGAAGGGCAGTGAATCTGGGGAAGGGTCTGGAGCGCAAATCTGATGAGGAGCAGCTGAGGGGTCTTTAGTCTGGAGAAAGGAGGCTCAGGGGTGACCTTAGTATTCTCTACAACCACCTGAAAGGAGGATGTGGCCAGGTGGGGGTTGGCCTCTTCTCCCAGATAACAGATATCCTTTTAACTAACCAGTATCAAAGCTGTGCCTTGATTTCTTTCCGCAGATGCCTTATTTAAAGAAACTTCTCATAGTCTTATTACTGTGGCTAAGAAAATGAGAAGCAGTCCTTCGGAGAGCCTTTGTCAGGTTTCATGCTCATCACAAGCCAGCTGGTGCTTAAAATTAATTACAATTGGTTACCTTAGTAACACTAAATCATGCTTGAAAGTTTCAATATTGTTTATCCTTATAGGTTTCCACAGCAATTTTCAGTTGCAATGGTAAAAGATTGAGGACCAAAGTTCAGCAGAAAAAGTAATCTAAACTGACCCCACCATTGAACCAGCACCCCTTTCTCTCTCCACCTTTCAAAAAGGCATTTATAGTGTATTGCATTCTGTTTTAAAAACATCTGATCTTTGAGCATCTACCCTTAAAAGGCTGCTCATCAAATGCCTGCTGTTCACATCAGATACCTACTGCTCAAGTCATAGATTCTTAGATCTCTGCTAAATTGATATTGATTTATGTTCAATTAAAAGCATAAGGTAGCTGGGCTGAAAGCAGAGACGGAGGAGCTTTTGTTGTTGTTTTTTAAATAGAGAACAATAAAGCTACTTTTACATACGTCAGGCCACTCTCAGCAGTCCAAATTTCCCCTATACTTAGGATCAAGAAGTGTCAGAAGAACATTAAGTCTTACTCAGTTGCCTAGACTTGAAAACGCAATTTCATTTTAGTGGTAAGACAGGCTTTGCAGCGTACAGATTTTGTGGCAGGGTGAGGGGTGGAGAGTTGCAAACTCAGTACCTAAATGATTTGGTACACTTTGATAACCCATTCTTTTCTGCCTTGAGTTTAAAAGACTTTAACGGTAAAGATGTTATTTATAGAGCAATTACTAAATTTGTAGCTTAATTTTCTACTTGCTACAGAAGTAGTTTGAGACTTTCCTCTTAAGTTCTGTACCAGCTAACAGCTCTGAACAAAGCTTCTTCATATTACTGTAAACTGATAACGTTTTTCAGCCATCTATGTCCCTGAAAAACATGAGCTGATAGTATACCCCTTACCCAGATTTCATCCCCTCCACAATGACATTTGCCTCCTTCTCTGAAACACAAGGAAAAAGTAGTCTTTCTTGGGTAGAAAACCTACTTTTTTTCCTTCTACAGCCAAGGCAATCCTAACACCCCCATCCCGCAAGTGTTGTTTTTTTTTTCCCTCAGCTGCTTCTTGCAATACAGCTTTGGTCACATGAGCTCAGGGATGAGATATTCCCCTAGATTAACATAACCTCTCTCCTTAGAGGTCTGCAGGACAAAACTGGGAAACAAAGCTCAGGGTTTGAGCAAGTCATGAGTCTCGAGAGCTCAGATATGTGGCAGGAGAGCACACGGCTAAGGCTCAAGGTCAGAAGAAAATCAGTGGCTAATCTTGTCAATAACAAACCTTTCGATGCTCACTTCTCTGTCTCCTTGTCAGTACCTCTTCCACACTGCTAAAACATTCATAGTGAGATGCCTCCTGTCTTCTCTTCCTGATCCATGTGCCAATCATCCACTCTGGATACCTGGAGTGGGAGCCACCACATCTGTGCGCTGTAGGGAGAGCACCTAGCAGGGCCTCACGTGCTCAGAACAGCAGAGCTCTGGATGGCCTGAACTGGAAGCACACACCCACCCCACGGACCAAAAAGCAAATTCCCAAACCGGACATTCCCCTGGATATGGGACCCAACACAGGCAGATGCATGCATTGCCCCTCCAAAAAACTGTAAGATAGTTTCACTGAGTTCCCTGCTTCTCGCAGAGCCTGGAGTGAGGCTATGAAGAGTAAATTGACAACTGCTGAGCTGAAGAATACAGTGACGGCCCTTGGTAAAAATGCCAGTATCAACTGATGCAAAATAATGTCTACTCAGAAGGTGGAAAATGAGGCGCAATTAACCTCGCTTTGCAATTGAGGCACGTGTACAGGCAGCGCTCTGGCACCCCTGATCAAAGCAAGTCAAAGGCATTTCTTGGAAAGCACGATTTAAAACGTCCCCTCTTTCACAGAAACAAGCGAAAATGTGCTCTTTGCACTTTTCCAGTTGCACAGAGGATTAGCACCACAAGGTCCATATTGATCTAGAAGAGCACATGAAGCACATTAAAATTCCTCTTTCTTTTCAAATATTACATGGAAGTTTTTTGGGTACTTCTTTTGCAACTATCATAACAGGTGAAACCAGAATGCTTGACTACAACAAACTATGCATTGAAGTGGAAGTGTAGAGTAGCTGAGCACTGACCTCTCCCTGCGGTTAGCACTGCTCTCACCGGCACAGGCAAAGAGAAAGAAGTAAGTAGGCTGATCAGCACAGAGCTCTACGAACAAACCCGAGATGTACAGGGATAGAAAGTCCTCTATTGTCCAGCAGGAGGAGGAAGAGGGGAAGCAAAGCATGCAATTAAAATAATACATTCCTCCTGAACAGAGACAAAACCACGGGAGTACCCAGCGGGTGAATTTAGGTGCGCCTTTTCTTGAAGCGATCTATTCATGGAGCAGCCTGTTACTGCTTCATTAACTCTGCAGATCTGGGGTTCAGAAGTACAGCACTGCTTTGCCCCTTGGTTGCTACTCCATTCCAATGCAATCCTTTGTCACAATTAGTATTAGTTAAGACCTAATCAACAAGAATAAAGATTGAAGAACTGAGTCATTGGAATTCATGTATTATGATACTGCAGGTTTCAAAGGTTGACATAGTCTGTCAGAGCCTGTGGAGTTTTTTAGTTAAGTTCAAATCCAAGCCTTTACCTAAAACTTTTCAAAAGCCTACCTTTCCTCATTTCATATTGTCCCCAGACATCTTTACTTGGCTAAACACAGCTGTCAAGAGGAATGCATAATTTTACCCCTACAATACCTGTGCCACTGTAGTGCTTACAAATAAAAGTAAGTAAGCAGTGTTTAAAAGATGGTCAATTTTTCATACAGCTCTTACGCAACCACAGAATCCATCAGCTAAGTTGCCATTTCAGCCAGAGACTGCTTTATAGGAGAAACCATCAATCAAGTTGAAATTTCCACTAAGGGGGATGACATGTCAAAAAATTTGTCCCTGCTAATGAACTTCAAAAGTGCAGCTTGGGCTCAGATCTTCTTTGTGGCAGGCTAATATAGCACCTCACCAGCCTACCTGGCTCTCTTTTTTTTGTTCTTAATCTCATGCTGCATGCATGGGTATCTGCCCTCTGTGTGCACTGCTCATCTGATAACACTAGGTTGCTATAGTGATTGCTTAAAAAAGAGAAAAAATTGAAAGCTGAATTGTGGAGAACCCTGAGGCTAAAAGATGGATAAATTACCAATCCTGAAAATGAAACTTAAGTATAATTTTTTCCTGAATTCTGCTGGAACTGTTTGTAAGGAAATATATTCTCCTTTATGAAATAAAGGCAATTTGTTTCTTCTATTAAATTTTTCTGATTGGTACCTATGTTGAAGTGATATCACAAAAAAAGGGTAAAATGAAACAGTGAAAAAAACTCTGTATATTAATTTCATACTTACCCAAGATTTTTTTTTTTTCAGGATCAAATGGAGTTTAAATTATCTTTATGTAACACAAAATGATATGAATCACAGGGAAGTTAAATAAGACGCCTAAGGCCAAAAAGGGTCATTACTTCCTGAAACCTGAACTCAATCACTCTACATTCAATCACTCTCAATACATCTACTGTTTCAGGTAAAGATCTATAAATTAAAGTCCTTAACAAAAATGTGGATGTACACAGACTCACGCACTTCCCGAGGTAATGAACGTTTACACGCTCATACAGAGTTTATGGAGGGAATACAAAATTAGAACCAAGTATCTAATCAAAGTAAGCATTTAAGGCCTTACAATCCTTTAGTTTAAATTGTCTAAATTAGCCTAAATTGTCACATTTGAAGCCTAAATGTCCCCCAGTGAAACTGAAGAGCCCAACCTGCCCTGGAGTCTGGGTGTATGCAGCACCTACACAGCACTTCAGCCACTGCCAAGCCCTTTGCCCCACCACAGCCTTTCTCTGACAGACCCTTAGGAAGAATTGAAGAGTCCCACAGTACTCAGAATAAATCAGTGAAACCTCATAACAGCAAGTCTGTACTCCACAAAAGATGGGATAGAAACACAAGTTGGGACCCAAAGTCACTGACACAAAAGGCAGCAGCAGCATCCCCTCAGGGAACCCTGTGGCTTTAAAGAACTTCCAGAGTTAAAACAATCACTTGAAAGCTATGACTCAAACTAGCTGGCTTGCTGCAAGTGCAATAATTAAGATTCTAGTAAAATCCACAACAGAGAGATATCAGGAGTAGCACCTACATATATTATTCTATTATTGTTTTAGTCAAACATTCACTGTTGTTCTGAACTTTCAGAGGCAGAGATATCTCTGGATTTGTATGACATCAAGTTGGTGAATTATTTCAGGAACATAGGCATATTTGAAGATAGTTCCATGGACAAATATGGGAAACTAATGCCTAACTAAACCTTCATTACTGACCTCATTTCTTTTCAGTTCCATATACCAGAGGATTTAGCTGCATGTCACTAGCACCTTCCTCAGTGATCTTCATAGTTCTAATTTTAGTGGATTTAATCATCACAGTAAGATTCTTTTTGCTTTAGAAATTCATCCACTGGGATATGTCAATGCTGGAAGCAAGTGATAAACACTCCAGCATCTGAAATTTGTACCAAAAGATCAAAACACTTAAATTGTGTGCTTGGAAACTGCTGGATATTTGGTACTATTTTAGTCCTTATTGGCAAAAAATTTAGGGGAGAGTTCCTGTTTTTCAGCAGATGGGAAATTTGCAATAGCTTTCATTTCATCCTTCTGTTTTTTTAATTAATGGTGGATACTCATTCTCTCAAGATACATAGCCTTTGTGCTGCTCCTTGATTGAATGAACAAGCTTTAAGATAACGCATAAATTACCTGATAAATAGCCATCATCCCTCTGTAAGGCTAAACCAGCACTGCTTTAAGCAGGGCATTCATACAAAATTGTGCTCTTCAGGAGATTATTCAAACACAAGCATTTCCTCAGATACTGAGAAAAGCCATTGAAACATCTCCTTTAGGCCATACAGGAAACCTGCCAGCCCCAAGGGAATAAAAACTTCAGTGAAAGGAAGTAATCTAATCTGACAAATATGTAGGTAAAGTGTCTGGTAAATGCCACAATTTATTGTCATTCTCCCATTAGCTAATTTCAAAGCTTTTAAAAAAGTGACCATTTAAGTTTACTACTTTATCTGAGTGAAAAAAAAAAATCAGTCTCTTCATTCTATGGTTTTAAAAGTCAGAAACAGGACAGGTAGTAAGGCAAAAGGAAGGAAAGAAACTATTTGGTAAAAAGCAGGAGACTGTGAAGTATTTTACCAATTCCAAGACAAAAACTGCTACATTTCAAGTAGATGCCTTAAGGTACCTTGTGTACTTTATGGACAGATGCAGGTTTAGAAGCGTGTATGACAGCCACAGAATTCCCTTCCTGTAATGAAGTTAACTAAAGGTATTTATAAGGCAATTTCCTAATCTAAACCAGAATAAAAGTCATAATTTCTCTTATGGGTATTTACACATTTGAGATAAAGTGATTACACAGTGGAAATTCTAAAAGTAATTACTTCCCATACATTTATATTCCAGCCCAGAGATCGAGTACCTGGTTGGTTGCCTTTCCTACAGAGAATTACTTGAAAGTTTTTGCATTCTCTCCTAGGGCTGAAATACAATAGGAATCCACAGAGAACATCAATTTTCTTTGCTTTTCTAATGTTTACAACTTCCCTGTAGTATTTATCAAGAAATATACAACTCCCCATAGTTAGAGCTGTGCAAGCGAACAGCAGGAATTCTTGGTGTTGATGGAGCTATTGATCATACAAACATTAAAATTATGTCTCCTGTAGTAAACGCCAATAAAACAGAGGTGCATTAATCAGGAAATCAATAGGCTTGTCGATAGAAAGGCTAACTTTGACAATGTAATGCAGCATGCAGACTGACTGGATGGTGGACCAAAACACACTGAACCCAGGTGGTGACCTTTTTGTTTGACTTCTGGCTGTGCTGAAGTACTGCAGGGCTAACTGGAGTGCACAGAATGAAAGGAGAGAGACAAGGAGTTAGTTGTTCCATAGGAACAAAATTTATTGCTACAGTGACCTTTAGCTGTTCATTTAAAATAAAAAGAGAAAAAAGGAAAAAAATGGCAACAACACAAACTGAAGGAAAACATCACCACCCAAAAGCAAAACACAAACCCAACACCCAAACTCCAAACTTCTAGGTCATGCTTTTCAATATCGCCATGCTAGCACGTTCTTCTATGGGTTAACTGAAATTACCTATTTTAATCCCTGACCCTAGGAGATGGTACACCTTAATGGAGCCCTGTGTTCTGAACAAATATTTCTAATGCTCTCGGACTGAGCACTGTGCTGCAAGATGCTTTGCGAGAACTTAGCTTGTTTCTTCCGTTTGTTGAAGGATACAAATTTACTGAACAAATATTTGAAAGTTTATATGTGAAAAATGCAATTATATAAGAGTTAATGGGGAAAGTTATTCTTCTGAGTTAAATATTTTACCAAGTATTTGAAAAACATGCATTAGACAATAGAAAAACAGGTAGAAACAGCAGCTTATAACAGAAAATTTATACTTAAAAAAATATTGCAAAAACTGCTGTTATTTGAGCTGTCTACATGCAAATGTAACTTTGTAAAAAAAAAAAAATTATTTTCACAAAGGGGGCAGTCACAGAAGATTCCGAATATTCTGTAACTCACTTCTAATTTACATATCTGGACTAATATATTGTAAAGCAATACACTTTTCAAATATGCTTTACTACTCCTGATGTCAAAAATTAAAAATCATTGTTGGATCCAGGCACGATATTTTCAGTCATATGAAACTCACTTCAAAAACAAAAATTACAAAAATAACTCTCCCCATCATCATCTTGAGTGTTCACTAAAGTCAAAGTTGTCCTTGTCATGTTTTACTTTCCCACTACAATCTGGGAAGAAAACCTGGTCTGAATCTGGGTAACAGCATCCAAATCAGAACTTTCCACAGTGCAGATCAAGCTTTTAATTAATTTATTTTAAACATTCCACAGTGGGGCAAAATCAATTCTCAATTTTACAAATTCCATATACGGAATGGTTGTAGACTGGCCATTGCAGCCCTGACCACTTCATCTTGTATTACTGCTGAATATATTGATTAAACAAAGACCAGAAGCTGACAGGAACTAAAGAGCTGGTGTTTGGGTATGGATGATTCTGTCCATCCAATTTCAGATCAATTACTAAGCTTCTGTCAGCGGAGTATTTGTTTTGAGGAGGAATAAAGAAAAAAAAGAGATCTGCTCACTGACTTGCTAAACAGTATTGAATAAATCAATCAGGCAAATTTATAAAACAGCAAATGAGCTATGTGTGTTACCTAGTGCATCAGGTGTATCTGAAAAAAGGGAAAATAAATTTTACCAAAAGGTTTTGAGCTATCCAATACAAAAGCAAAATCTACTAGAAAGTAACCCACATGTATATACACATAAGTATTAAATAGACCACTGACGTGGTGTCCAATACAATATTTAGCAGCATTCACAATAATATCAATATCATATGAGTCAGCCACAAATGTACCCTCTCCCCTTTAAGCGAAAAAAGGGAAAGAAAAAAACCCAGTGAAAGAGAAAAACACCATGTTTCATCTTGGACCTATAATTTACTACTCACTACACTGAAAAAAATAGCTAAAAAAATGCTGTGGATTCAGGTAAAGATTCTTTTTCATGCATTTTGAAATGAAATCTGATGATGGGGTACTCTCCAAAGTACATCAGAATAGTGCAACATAAAGTTAATCCTGCACCTTACTAATGAATTATATATGGTGAAGTTTAGATTCTTAAAATGATAGTGCAACACATCCCCAAATTCCTAAACTAAATTCTGAAAGTGATTTTATTTTCTCCTTTTCTCAACTGAAAAAACCATCTTTTTGTCTCTCACAGCTCTCATTTTCTCTCTTTTCCTGTCTGTTCCTTTTCTCTATTTGTGCTAAACATTAATGAAGTCATAACTGGTAAAAGCCCACACAACTATTTTTAGGGCAATTTTGATGGATTGTTTATAAGCTTATAAAAACATCCTTAAGTATCAGAAATCCATTGTTTGCATCTTATGTTGCTCCACATTCTTGTGAGGGAAATCTGGAGAGAATTCAGACAATCCCACTCAAACGCTGACTCCAAAGTCAGATGCTTGATTCAGCAATAAAGTATGACTTTGTGAAAAAAAATAAAGTCTGGAACATTTGCTTCTTTAGGTGCAAACAGACTTCATCACAATAGAGACTGACCCTGTAGCCTGATCTGATTTATCAAGAATGCTGATGATTGCCCAAGTGCTGCTGGAATACAAAACCATTCCATGCCACTAGAAATGGGTCTTTTAACAAAGATTAATGTTGACCATTGTGATAACTTCTCTCTAGTTTTATTTACTTTTCTAACTGTGTTGGGATGTTGGCCTGTGAAGCCATGCAGTTTTTAGTCTCTCCGGTATTTTCTTACTGGATATTTTCTTATTAGACCATCTCCTCCACTTATTTTTGGTCACTTCCCTTCCTTTTTAAGTGTATTTCCACTTATACCTGGAATATATTAATTTTTGTTGAAGATATTTATGGAGCAGCAGTCACTACACAATCTAGGTGCTACAAATTTATTTTTATTCTTACCACATTATTTTCTTCTCACACATATGTATGACCCAGTTATAGTGCAGAATATGTATTTCATAGCTGAAAATAGCCCTGATTTTGGAAAGCAAGTTTGATAGACTCACATCAGGAACGAAGGTTATAAAGTTTTTTCTCGTAACAGGTAATTATAAGCATATTTTTCACTCACGTCTCACCACAGAAACATTCCAACAACACAATCTCCTTCAGCAAGTCAATGACAGGAACAGAGCCAGTTGACCTCTCTACTCAGCACCGGCCAGGTTTATCTGCCTGCTCTGCTTTGTCCTTTTCTGCTCCCTCCAACCAAAAAAGTCTGGAGAGGGTCCAAAGAAGGGTCACCAAATTTCCCAAAGGGCTGAGGAGCCTGCACTGTGGGAAAGACTGAGTTAGATATTTTCACCCTGGAGAACAGAAGGCCTCGGTGGGAACACATCAGAGTTTCCCAGTGCTCAAAGGGCAGCCAGAAGACAAAAGGAAGGTCTCTCCTCAAAGGGAGCCACATGGAGAGAACAAGGGACAATGTGTACAACTTGCACCAGGAGAGATTTCACCTTGACAAAGAATTTTTTTACAGAGAGAGCAACCAGTCACAGCAACAACCTTCCCAGGTACACGGCAGAATCCCCATCACTGGAGGTTTTCAGGACAGAACTGGACAAGGCATCGATAATGTCACCGAGGCGCCTCTTCCACAGAATGCTGGACCAGGGGATCTTTCAGGCTGCCTTCAAACCTGGGCTGTTCTATGATTCTCTGATCAGAGCTTCAGCACATCTGGTGTACAAGTTCAGGAGACTTTAAGACATTCTGGCACAAAAGGAAAGCTTAGAAGCAGCTTGTCATTTACCGATGTCTGTCATAGAGTCTCTACAGCTCCCCACCTGCATTTTAAAGCCACCCTTACTGCTTGTCACAGGAGACCCCATATACACGTCCGGAAAGCCAGAATGATCACAAACCTCAATCACGTGAGTTTAACAAAACCTCAGTTCTTCAGCCTGGCTGTCCAAGCTGCAGCCTGCCTCACAGGAGCAGTACAGAACAGAATGGAGAACTTCACAACAATGATGTTTGATTCCTGAAACAATCGCTTCAGTTAACTGAAGAGTTACCACAGTTAATTGCCTGTTAGAAGCGACACAGAAAACTGCAAGGTATGTCTTGATAAACAAAAACAATGCATAATGATATACCATAACAAAACCAGACCATTCCGAATTCCAGTGAAATTGAGGCTAAAGATGAAAGAAGATGAAAAAAAGAAAGCAACAATTACATACTCCCAGTGTAATTGCAAGGTTAATGAAGTTTGCTAAGAATACTGATCAAATAGTATGGAAACATTTGAATCAGATAGAAGAAAATGAATCTAAGAAAGAAAAAATGGGTAAGGAGCTAGGTTTTGTGGGTCCAAAAAGGAAAATACTTCTGGAAGTAAGGGACAGAGACAACTGTCTTACATGAAGGTGTTAGGATGACCTGAGGAAACGCTTTAGATGACAGGTTCTGGAAAGAAAATACAGCCAAGAACGAAAGGTAAGTGATTTGAAGTTCAATTTCACTTTTCATTCTGTGCTACTCAAACAAGTTCACAGAGTAAGAGGATGAAAAGAATTTCATACCAGGGCAGGAAAAATATAAATTTCCTTTGTGTCCCAATTATTACATTTCTTTCTTTCATTCCATAGATTCAACTAAATAAAAAACCTAGGAAATTAATTTAATGACCATATATATTAGGTGATATAACATGTATTAATGAAATTGGGTTGTGATATACCAATAAAAATGTGTTTTCATATATATTAATTTCATATGTAATAATATATTATATCCTTTTGATATTTTATCCTTTGAGCATTTACTCAGAATAGGCAACAATAAACACTGCCACTTCTAGTTATGCTTCCTTCACAGGAATACCACATGTATATTTGCTCAGAAACCAAAGTCTTTGAAAATCAGAACTGTAAGTAAGCAGGATTTTTCCACATTCAAATTTTAAGGTACTTGTAAATGTTATTCAGGCATATTTTTTTTGCATCAACACTATCCCGTGTAACTGGAAAGCACATGAAATTGAACTTCAGCTGTTCCTGACCTCACATTCAGAAATGCACCCATTTCACAGTCACCATAACAGCTGCAAAGCAGTGGTGATCTCTACAAACTGGTCTACAAACCATCCAAAGAGAAACAGGAAAGAAGATTTGAAGTCTATTTTTGTGCAAAGACAGCTTCTCCTCCCTACGTCTTCATTCTTGAAAGCTTCTGGAGGAACTCACAAAACCCCTTCTGTAAATTAAGCATTTCATCACATCACACTCTTGCTGACAGGTAGATGAAATAATCACCTACAGAACATCCAATGCCTGCAGAATGAAATCTTGACTGCTAAAACTGTTATTTTTATTTACTTCATCAAACTACTTTAATAACCGAGCATCTGTCAACTGTAGTTACTGTGTCTGTCCTGCTGTTTAACATGGAATGATGTAGGGCAGTAGATTACAAATTCTGGGGGTTTTTTTGTGCTGACAGACTGAATTATCTTACAAAAAAGAGTCTGTTTGTTTGGGTTTTTTTAGGGATAGATTGGAATGGGGAGAGGGGGGGAATCTTTCCTGTATTCTGTAGGTAAATAAATCAGGCTTCATTGCACTTTAAAGCATAGTAGATGTCAGAGTGGAATTTTCTTTTAATTTATACAGGTTTGCCATCTATAGTGCTGCTCCTCTGTTGACAGTTGTACCTAGATTGTCTTGTTTCTTTTTTTTCTAATAAAATTGATTTCCCTTCTCTCTGTCTCCCCATTGCATGCAATTTTTCAGTCTCAGCGTGGCAAGGAGTTCACTGAAGGAATGTACTGATTTATATTTGCTATGTTCCTGTCCCTGTTTCTCATGTATTATNTTGCTATGTTCCTGTCCCTGTTTCTCATGTATTATACCAAAAAAATGTATATGATAAAATCCTCCCCAGTTTAATCTATACAAAGGTATATATATATATATATATAAATATATATATAAAATAAACATAAATTCAAGTCGTGTCTTGTAGGAATGTTCTGTTCCCATCTCATTTGTCCATGTTAATGTCTCTGGTATATCAAGTGTAATGTGCATTCCCCATGCTTACTGGTGTGTGTGTGTGTGACTGCCCAGGATTCTGAGCTGGTTAGTCCAAGGTGTGGAAAAGCACCTGATTGGGATTGAGGGGCTGGGACAAAGAGGGAGGATTGGTTTAGGGAACAGCTCTGGATAGTGACACAGGAAACATGGTTGTCCTTGCCCCACCTGCGTGAGTCTCTTGTCCTTTGACTATGCTTCCTCATCTGGTAACAAAAAATAGAGGTGGAAGTGTTTGCAAAGTTTGCTTTTAAGGGAAGCTGTGAGCAGGGCAGGAAATGGCTCATCCTGAGCACTCTGTCAGACTTGTTCTCCAACCAAAGGCAGGGGCTGGTTGGTCATTTGGCTGGTCAGTGTCTCCCTGCTCTATGGCTCACTCTACTTCCTTTGCACGGCCCAGCAGAGTAGGGCTTAGGCACTGGAAAAACTTTGGGCTTACCTAAGTTGCAGCTGATTGCGTTGTTTACGTCCTCCACCTGCAGGGAACCCTCTATCCAGGACAGGAGCTGGTGTGAGGGACAGATCCAACAGCACTGGAGGAAGATGTTGGAAGGCAGCTGGAGCACAGCTCCCAGCAGAGTGTGGGTGAGAACAGCTGTCCTGCTGGTCCTGGCAGCTGGAGCAGCTGGGGATGTTGCCCCTTGCAGCAGCCTCATGCTGTTTAAACTGCAGTCCCTGAGGAAGATCCTCTCCCATCCGCCTCCCTGTGGGATGGGTGCTGCAGGCGATGGGGGTGTCAGCACCCCCAGGGCAGCCCAGCTGAGGCTCCTCACTGTGTGAGGTGGCAAAGGAGTAGCAGATGTGCTCCAACAGCTCCATGGCCATCTTGTGCTGGGCCCAGGGCTGGGGCAGCTCTGCAGGTGGGGTCTCCCCTGAGTGGGGCAGAAGGGCAGAATCTGCCCCCTCCTACTGCTCATGCTGGAGGATCAGCCTAGGACACGGGGAGTTCTGGGTGCCAGCACATAAGGCCAGGACATGTCCAGCTTCTCATCCACCAGCATCCCCAAGTCTTTCACTGGGCTGCATTTTTTGCTTCTCATGTGACATTGTCTTCAAGGTTTGACCACTTCCAGGATCCCTCCTCTTACTCTTTTTCAGGCAGTTCTTTGCTGTTCTTTGTTCCTCCACTCTGCCCTTAGCTCCCAGTGAGTTGTAAATGAAGGTGAGTAACAACAGGAGTCTCTCCCCAGGGGCACCCAGCAGCTCATTCTTACACAGTTGTGTTTATCCACTCAGCTGGGATCTGCATGGCCTGGCTTCTAATACCTACAGGTTCTCAAAGGTCTCTGAAGGGAAATGCTGCTGTCTTGTCCCCTCCTCTCCATGTGGGAGATGAAAGTGGGCCCTTGCCTTGTCCCCCCCATTCTGCTGCCCTTTCACTTGTCACCTTCGGGAAGTGCTGTGTGTTTTGACACAACCGACTGCTTGGGCACACCGATCTGCTTGGGCTTTGTGTGGGCTGATGCCTCTGGGCATTGCTTTAGGCATTGCTTGATTAGTGGATGACGTTGCACGTGCCAGACCGGCTTAAAGGACTGACCAAAACTGATGGAGCCAGCCAGCCTGACCCAGAGCTGAACCATGCAGCTTTTGTGGCACACAAAGTGTGTATGACTGACGCCAAGCAATGGAACCACCAGGTAGGAGGAAGCCGAGGTTTCTCTGTGTACAGTGGAAAGCAGATGAGCCTGAAACAAGGGTAGGTAGGGCAGAGCACTAGCAAGCAAAAACAAAATGCAATGCTGATCATTTCCCTCCTGACAGAGGAGAGGGTGAAGACCTGAGGATGAGCATGACAGTTTCAGAGGGCATTTTTAGTCCCCCAGCTGCCTCAGCACAGAGCTGCACATCTTGATGCCAGTCTGCTCATCTTTAGGCCACCCACAGTGATGCCTGGGGTGAATCTGCACTGCCCTAGGGCTGTGGTGATGCTGTGCCTCAACAGCATCACTCAGGTACCTCAGCTAAGCAGCTGCATGTTACACTGCACCCATCAGCAGCCTGAGCCATGAGATCATAACATGTCCCCTGGTGACTGCTAACACAGCCTGTGACTGGTGCTGGCCACTGTGCTCCCCTCTCGACAGCCACCCACACAATGCTGCTGCCAGGGCCACCTGAGCCCCCTTGCCTCCAGGCTGGGCAAGGCAAGCTCCCACAGCCCCACCTTACAAGCTGTGTGCACCAGACCCTCTCCACCTTGGAGGTCCCCTGGACTTGCTTCAGTTTAGAACCATATTTCTTGTCATGAGGGAGCTACAATTGCAGGCACAGTTGGAAATGTGGTGGGCAAGGGCTGAGTAGGAACCAACGCTGCCCTCCATCCACTGGCATATGGTCAGTTGCCACCATCCTCACTGCCAGGGTACATTGCTCCTGTGGCCCTGAGGAAGGCATCTGGCATGGCTGTGGCTGGCAGTGGGAAGTTCCAGGATGAGGAACCACCAAAGACCGAACCTAGGGCACAGCAGGGCAGTGAGTTCCTGTTGGAAAGGGGTTTCTCCCACCCTTTGGGTGAGCCCTGGCATGGGCTGCTCAAACAGCTCGTGTGCACAATTATGGATCTCCGCCATTGCCGTTTAACCCCAGCTGGCAACCAAACACCACACAGCCATTTGCTCAACCCCCGCCTCTTCCTCCTTTCTCCCCTGGGGAAGAGGAGATTGGAAAGAATAGAAGTAAACTTTACAGCCTGAGACAAGAACAAAACAAAATATAAAAGCAGCTCTCAAGTCCCTGAACTTCCAGGTAGAGGCTGGGAGGGCAGAGTTCCTCCCACTGCCAATATTCAGGATCACCTGAGGGAATTGACTGGGCGGAAGTCTGTGGGGCTTGATGAGATGTCCTCCAGGATCATGAGGGAACAGGCTGATGGCATTGCCATGCCCCTCCCAACCCTATTTTAAAATTCACACAAAGTCCCTGGGGACTGCAACTAGGGAAATAATTTTCCTGGTTTTAAAAAGGGGAGAAAGGAAGACCCAGGGAACTACAGACCAGAGAGCCTCACTCTCTGTGCCTGGGAGGATCACGGAGCAGATCCTCATGGAAGCAATGTTAATGCACATGACAGACAAGGAGGTGACCTGAGATAGTGTCTTGGTTTAAAAGACGAGTCTGCAAAGGAAGGTAGGAACCTTCCTGGGATGGAAAATATGACCCCCTTACCTCCAAATTATTATAACTTTGAAATTACAGGGCTTTCAGGCAAATACATAGGAAAAGGAATAACAGTTCTTTACTGGAATATACATTACAAGGCAAACAAACAACAACAGACAAACCAGAAACCCAGCAGCAGCCTTTCCTCGGCGGTCAAGCCCCTTCCCTTTTGGTGCAGTTCCGGTCCCAGCCGGCAGGGGCGCTGGTGGCTCCCGGCCGGCAGGGTGGGTGCTGTGACTCCCCCGCGGCTGCAGGGGGCGCTGTGGCGCGAGCTCAGCGCCCTCTCCACGTGGCAATGGCAGCTCATAGGACAGGGCAGAGAGGGAAAATTACCCCCTTGCAAAACTCACGGGGCAGCTGGTCCCGGTGCCACTCCGGGTTGTGAGCTGGACTGTAGCAATAGCCTCAGAGCAGCAGGCTGTGTCAGGAAAATTAATCC
>VZTX01016561.1:0-16202 GCA_013400915.1 Pardalotus punctatus
AGAAAAGAAAAGAGAAAAATGAAATTAAAAAGGAAGGTGGGTGGTAGAAGGGTGAGACTGTGAGGAAGGTTTCCCAGGCTCACTCCTTGGAGCTGCCCTGGTTCAAAAGCATGCAGGGAGGAGAAATGTCTTCCCAGCCGGAGGAGAAATGTCTTCCCAACCAGAGGAGAAATGTCTTCCCAACCAGAGGAGAAATGTCTTCCCAGCCGGAGGAGAAATGTCTTCCCAACCAGAGGAGAAATGTCTTCCCAGCCGGAGGAGAAGTGTCTTACCAGCCGGAGGAGAAATGTCNCTTCCCAGCCGGAGGAGAAATGTCTTCCCAGCTGGTGCCAGGCTGCTTCCAGGCTGCAGAACAGTCGGTGGCTTCTGCTGCTGTGGCCCTGGAGTGAAGGCTGAGCTGGAATATCCAAGGTTCCAGCGTCTCCTTCTCTCCTGGAGCCGTCCGGTGCCGAAGGGGCCGGGTGGAATGGGCCAGGCTGGAAGAGGGCAGGTAGTGGGAGCTCTTGGGCAGAAATCCTGCCCCTGGCACGGTGTGGGGCGAGGAGCTGAGGGCCCTGCAGAGCCAAGGATGGAGCAGGATTTCCCTTCCCAGAGCCATGAGGAGCAGGAGCTGAGGGCTCCCTTCATCCCCCAAAGCGGCCATTTCTGGCCTTGGAGAGGGCAGGGGGCAAAGCCGGGCAGTCAGAGCTGGGGCAGAACGGGCAGAGCTGGGGCAGAGCGGGGGCAGAATGGGCAGAACTGGGGCAGAACCAGCAGAACTGGGGCAGATGAGAGCACACACTAATTCTGTTCCATCCCAACAGCAGGATTCCGTNCAGAGCTGGGGCAGAACAGGCAGAACTGGGGCAGAACTGGGGCAGAACCAGCAGAACTGGGGCAGAACCAGCAGAACTGGGGCAGATGAGAGCACACACTAATTCTGTTCCATCCCACCAGCAGGATTCCGTTTTGGCGGTTCTGCTTTCAGGATGGATCCGTGTCAAAAGCTGGATTTTTGGCAATGAAAAGCTAAGGCGATCCTGCAATATTTTTAACAAGGCTGTGGTAATGATGGTCAGCAGTCCATCGCACTAACTGTCCTCAAGAGGGTTGCAATTATTTTTATATCATGTATTAATGGCCAGGGAATCTTTCAGGAGCAGCAGGGACCTGATCTGCGCTGTGGAAAGTTTTTATTTCACTTTGAGAATCAAACAATCGTGTTACTGGAGTGACATATTTACCCAAGGCTTGACCCATTTCTACTGACAAGTTCTTATGTCAAAAAAAGAGCGAAAAGGAATTTTTCCTCTGTGTTTGCATTTGAATGTCCACATGAAAATCCATGGTATCAAGGTATCAACTCTCTTTTACGCTTTATTGTTGATGACTGGTTGAGAAAAGGAGCAAAACACTCTCCACTGGCTTGATAGGAGAATTAAATATTGTTGAAAATATTTAACTGGATTTTCCAAAACCTTTACTGTGACCTCCAGATGGAGGGTAGAAACTGTATAAACTAAATTAATCTGGGCTGTAAACAAGTTCTGTGGCGGTCAATTTAGTAATACCCACCCTGGCTTTGGCACTCTGGTTCTGTGAGACTTGGGGAGTTAAATTTGGCTTTAAAGGGGTGAAAAAATTTAAACCTGCTACGGTCATGTTATGGTTGGGAGTTTTCAGAGAGTAAGAATGACTCTGCACAAAATGTACCTGAATAATATAATTTTATTTTGCATTATACTAATTAGATATAGTTAAACTCTATCTAAAAACTTACAATGCTTATGACTACTTCAGCCTCATCCATGCAGCATTTGTTTCTTTCATTTTGTTGCCTTTTTGTTTTTTAAAATCTGATTTTTAAAAAAAAAAGAAAAGTGACAAGTTGTGGTCTAGACATTGATGGGCAGAATCCTACGCATTTTTATGAAAAGACATTAAAGACGAGATGACAAGGAAAGTGAGAATGGGGTCAGGTGAAGGGGTCCCAGCAAAAAAAAAAAAATCAGAATAGGGACCCTAGTCCGAAGGAAAAAAGAAAGAATGGGCAAAGGTCCAGAGGCAAGAGAAGCAAGAAATAAACCAGGGGGAGAAGATGGAAGCTTCTGGTAGAGGCAGAGGGGAGAAATAATGAGTGGATGTCTTTCTTTTCAGTTACCACCAGCATCTGTTACTGATAATTTCTGTGTTTTTGAAGAAGAGCTGGTACAGTGAGTGAGCCAGCCCACCAACATAGCCAGCAAAGGGAAAAGAAGAGAACAGGTTTGAAGAAAGGGAAATGCAGGGGGTTTATATCTGATGGTAAACACTTTCATCCTTCCCTGCTGCTTGAATAATGCATCCTAATTTGACATGACTATACTGGTCACCAAGTTCATGCTAGGGTTATATAATCACAATCTGATCATTTTTCTTAAGTGCTGCTCAGCACAGAATCCTTTTATGTGGATAAAGGAAAGCAGCTATTCTTTTTCTTGTGATTTTTGGCTTGGGTTGATAGAAGTGTCAGCCAAGAATAAAAATACCTTTATAATCTTTCTCCTTTTTCCCTCCAGCGCCTGTGAGTTGTACTATTATTGCTCCATTGTCCTTCTATCAGCTGACAGAGAACCCGGTGTTTATGCCTCTGTTGGTTTAATAGCACATGGCTTTTGTTCAAGTTTATTGAAGAATGCTCCAGAAAACGAGTGTGGTCTTCAGATCGTGCCTGGCCATATGTGAATGAGTTCAGCTTTTTTATTTTCCCTTCTCTGCTCAGAGGCACTGAGCTGGAGCTCGGCCCCATTTCCTTGCTCCACCTCTGTGCCCCGTGAATTCCGTGACTGACACGATGTGGGTCTGCTGGGGCTGTGCAAACTGCCTGCTTTTGGGACAAAGTTGGGAGCCCCACCTGCCGCTCACCCACCTGCCCTTCCTCTTCCAGCTCTGGAGCTGTCTCTGTGGGAAAAGCTGCAGGGGATTTTATTCCTGTGTAGAGCAACCCTTTCTCAATGTTGTATTACTTTTCTCTATTTCCTTTTTGGTTTTTTTTTTAATATAATGTGGCCACCGCTGTTCCAAGGAAAAACTCACTTCCTCAGAAAATCCTTGCCAGTCCCTTTTTCCTGTAAATGAAGTAAGGTGCAGCCACCATGGTTCGAATTGCACTTGCAAACCTCATCCCAGGATTTGAGCGTGCCTGGCTCTGCAGTTGTTGCGAGGGTTGGGAGGTGAGGGATGCTGCAGCCAAGAGCCTTGTGGTGTCACCGTCCTCAGGAATGGAATTGCACTGGCAGGAGAGCGGAGTTCTCCTGGGCAACAGGGAATTCAGGCTCTCACCACTCTGTAGTTTTCCAAAAACCAGCACTTTTCAGCTCCTGCAGGAGATGTGTCTGAGGCACAGGGTTCCGGGGTGAAATGCTGGCTGTGATTTGGGTGCTAGTCACAGCAATGATTAGACACAGGAATCTGTGAAAATACACCCCCTGTCTGCACTGGTCCACCCAAAGAGCAGAACAAGGCTTAAATGCATTTTACATAGAGGATTAGTAGCTTTCAGAAGAATTTACTGTTGTCCGACTGTTGTTTTGCAAAAGAAATAGGTGTGTGTTAAGTGCTCATAGAGCTGTAGAGCTGTTGATATAAAAATACAATATAAAAATAAATATAAAAATATTTTGCTGGGTTTTCCCCCCTCATTGTATTTAAATGTTTGTTGCAGAGACAGCGATTGATTTTCACTGCTTGTGGAGCATCGAGACTCCCGGTCAATACATTATTAAAACAAAACAAAGCACTTGTCAGGAAATGAACGATTTTATATTTACTGCTGGCTTTGGATGCTCTGCAGCAAATAAAGGCACTGAGCAATTTGAATAATAGGAACTGTAAATAGATTTCCCTGTGCTGAGCCCCACAGGACTTTTGCACTAAATCTGGCACTTCCAATCTCTTGCATGTCCGACTTTGTGTCCATAAGTTTTTCAGGATTTGCTTTCAGTGTAATAGATGTTTAAAATGAATGACCCAGTGAAATCAGCCTGGTGGAGCAAAAAAAAGGTGGTTGGGATTAATGTGCTGTGTTGCTTTCGAAAGATTTGGGATATATGGTAATTTATTTATAAACGCATATATTACGAGATGACCGAAATTTTTCAGCCTTCAATAAGAGTTAAACCAAAGAGTAGCCTAAAGCCTCAAGTAAAAGTCTGGTTAACTCTTTTACAGTATTTTAGTTTCTAGCATCTAAAACGCCTGAGCCTTTATGATGCCTGTTTTCTTTTAATGTGTGGTCTGGGACGAGACTGGAAGGGAAAGTCATGCTGTCTGTGAAGCTGAGAATGGCTACTTAGCATCCAAATATGTAATTAGGGAGCTTTTCATGCCTTTTTAATAAGTTGTAGTCATTAGTAAATTGCCAGTCTCATACCCCTCAAATGATTCAGAGTCTTTAAACTTGACTGGACTGGCCCAATTCCATTTAGAGCAGATGCTTTTTTGTCTCATTTTATTCTTTGCCTTTTGTTAGGGGCTTCAGCTGCAAGGAGAAAAAAATGCTCGTTGCAAATAAAAGGCAGGACAGTGAAAACACAGCTCCTCTTCTCTGCCAAGAGCAGACACAGAGCTCCCCCCTGCTCTGCCTTGCTCCCCACTCGAGGGTGAGGGCTCTGATCCTGGGTCACCCCAAACACGCCAAGGAAAACCGGGATACAGCAGGGATCCTGCCGGAATACTTCTAAAATTGTGTTTAGTGTTTACCTCCACGGACCCTGAGGAAAATGAATGCAAATTAACTTGAGGTATGAAAGTGGATTAAGATGCATTAAAGAGAAACTGCGTGATCTCATAGAGATGCTGTTCCTCAAAATTACCAAGGCTTTAATCTCATCAGGATTAATTGACCTCCAGTGTAAATCCAGGCAAACAAAATGAAAATGTGTTGGCTCTGAGTTAGAGTGCTTATAAATCAGTAATCACTTTTAAGTTCATTTCTTAATTAAAAAAACTAGTTGATTAATTGCAAGGTTATTACAAACGGACTTTAAAATTAGGTTGGTCACATCGCATTTGGCTGGCATTTTAGGTTTTAAACTGGGCTATTTATATGGAATAATTCATTTAACCAGAAAGTCACCAGGTAGATGCCCACAGCCTCTACAAACCTGGAAAATATTCCCAGTGTTTTAAAAACCCTGGGTAGAACCCTTTGAGTCCTTTAAGTTAATTTTGCTTCAGCTGTAGTTTATAGCAAGGCTGAGGAGTCCCACAGTCTTTCCCTTGCTGATTTCTGAACTATAAATATTCTGAAAATCCAACAAGCTGTGCAGCTCTGTCCGAGCTCACCCTTCAGGTACATTTTTTCGTTTCTCATGGGATCCTCACAAGCAGATGAAATACTGACCCAGCCCAAAATCCCACCCTTACCTCAAGGTATCTGCAAGAAGTGATTCACTCATCTTTCTGTCTTTTTCTTTTTTGTTTCCTCTGTATTTATGTATATGTTTGCACTGAGAAAGTTGGCAGTAATTTAAATTAATGGGCTACCAAGACCTTTAGTCATCCTCTCAGGATGTTCTGGATGGATGAACGGAAGCAATAATCTCACTGTACCGTTTTTTAATTTATTCCAGCAAATCCTTTTCCCTGGCTCATCCCAAAAGGGCAGATAAATCATGGGCTATTCTATTCAGGAGATGAGGGAAATAATTAGCTATCGTTCTGAAGACAACTGCAAAAGCCATCTTAAAAAAAAGCTCTGGAACCACAAAAATCTATGAATTTACATGTGCATTGATATAATAAACACAAGCCAAAGAAATGTCATAAAAAAGAGTTCCATGGGACACTAATTCAGCTAATAATGCACATAAGGCATTTTTCGGTGTCAAAGACATGAATTATCACCGAATTCCCATCCAGAGAGCCCAGCTGTGCTGTCCAAGGGATGGCTGTGATCTCATAAGTTATCCAGGGCTGCCAGAGATGTGGTTAAACTGGAGGCTGCCACACAGGCAGAGCTGAGAAAATAAACTTTTCTGGTGCTTGGAACTTCTGCCCAAAGCACAGCTATCCTCATCCTCCTGGGCCCTGCAGGATCTTCTGTGCCCTGAGCAAAGCTGGTTTTAAGGGATTTAACCCCATAACCCCGGGTTTATCCACAGGAGCTCTGGAGTCTGGCTGCCAGAGGCAGGAGGGCAGCCCCAAGGGCTATGGATTGTCCTGGTCCTTTATTCTGGGGAGAATTTTACCCAAAACCTGAGATGGCCATCCCAGCGCTGGGTGTCACGAGTCACAAAATCCTCGGCCAGCCATTGCAATAATCCAGAAATCATTTCAATCCTCGGGCTCCCTGGAGCTGGGCTACTTTCCGTGGTTTTTCACGTTCTTTTTTCTCTCTTTGGGGTCTGCCCAGAACCCCTCTCCACAACCCTGCAGTCCACACACTTCCAATCAGGAAAAATTCTGTGGTCCTGCTGCAGCCCTAAACCTGACATGACATCAAACCTGAGTGTCCAGCCCAGCCACAGCCCCTCCCAATTGCTCCAGTTGACTGCTATGGATTCCTCCTTGTTTCTCGTCTCCCGCCCCATCTGCCCCATCCAGCAGCTTCCCAGAGGGGCAAAACAAAAAGAGAAGAATTACAAATCTCCCTTCACATCGCTGGAGCCTAAAAATTGTACTGTGTCACGCTTTCTACGCTGCCTGACCGCCAGCAGTCGTTCTTTTATGTCGCAAGGTGTGTGAGCCATGGTGATTTCAGGAATGACCTGCAGTGAGGCCCAAGCACTTTTCTCTGTTCTGCATCCCATCCATTTATTGTCTTGTTAAATAAGAGGATGAATTTGGGTGGCTGTGGTGGCTTGAGACCCACTGAATATACCTGAGACATTTTCCAAAGATACTGGACCCAGTGTACTGCCATTTGGGTAGCTCATCATGCCTTTTTCCTTTTTCCTTTTTTCTTTTTAATTTTTTCTTTTTTCCTTTTTCTTTTTTCTTTTTTCTTTTTTTCTTTTTTCTTTTTTCTTTTTTCTTTTTTCTTTTTTCTTTTTTCTTTTTTCTTTTTTCTTTTTTCTTTTCTTTTTTTTTTTTGTTATTTTCCTTCTTTCTGGAAACTAAGTAAACATCCAAAAACCTGTGTGCAGTGTTGTAGACTTGACAATTGCAATTCACCCTATTGGAAACTAAACCTGTGACCATCACTGTTGTTGTGGCAGTAAAGTAAAAATATAAACAAAAACCACCCCCCTCCTTTTATTCAGGGTTATGATATATCGGTATACAACCAATGACCCTCTATCTGAAAACTCATTTGCTTGATTCAGCTTCTAGCTTGGAGAGGTAAAGAGTTTTGCATTTGTCCTTGTGCACTTGATGCTTTGTTACTCATCATCTTTTTCACATAGGCTTNGGGTTTTTTTTTTGTTTTTTTGTTTTTTGGGGGTTTTTTGGGGGGGTTTTATTAGTTTTTTTTGTTTGTTTGTTTTTTGTTTGTTTGTTTGATTAGGGTTTTTTTCTTTCTGGTTTTTTGTTTGTTTGGGGTTTTTCTGCTTTTTTTGGTTTTTTCTTTCGAGCTCTCATAGCGTGAACATTATTTTGCATTTAAGTCACCTTTGAAAATGCTATTGCGGTGGCTCTCCCTAATTTCTCCATGCAGACCTCACTAGAGAGGTGCACAGGCTCCTCCAGCGAAGATGACACTTCCATGAAAGGAAATAGATATAAACAGATATAAAACTATGAGGACTTTCTTTGCTTACTGCTTGTCCACTCTTGAAAGGGAGGAAGCTCAACAAAGTGCCTGAATCCCAAAATCCCATCACAAGGAGACACTGACTTTTTCCTCCCTATCTCAAAAGATGCTAGGGGGCAGCTCAGAAGGCCTCACAAAGAAAACAATCCTCACAAATGACATTAAACCTCCTCGGAGCAGCGCAGGTGAATTGTGTGCTCGTACAAAGATGACTTTGTGTTTTCAGTTCCCAGGAAAATGTGGCCACCACATGACAGAAGAGGCAGCACAAACATGGGATTGTTGGAGAGCCAGCCTGGAAAGCAGAGCTCAGGACGGGTCTATAAATCCTGCATCTGGAGCAAAATCTCCTTTTGCTGGCTCTGTGCTGTAATTGCACAGTTAATGAGAGCTTTTCCAGTGCTGTCCCCACACCTGGGACCTGCTGGGACATTCCTGACAGCTCCCAGTGTGTCATGGACAGGAGCAAAATGATCTTTCCCTCTTGGCTCCCATCTCCTGCAACACGGCAAAGGGACAGGAGCGGTGTTTCAGCCAAAGCCAAGTGGAATGAACTGAAGCTGGGACACAAACTGCCCGTTCCCGAAATCAGGACGCTTCCAATCAACACAAAAGTTTTGTCTTCTGGTTACTCTTTGCTGCTCTTGCCTTGTCTTTGAAAGGCACAATTTGGGAAAATCCAAGAGAAGGATTTGATGGCTCGGGAGCAGGAGGTGGGCTCAGATCACAGGACACTTTTCAGTCTGTCTTCACTCACCTTTCTCTGTGTTCCAGCAGTTGCAAATGGGTTTATTCCTTGTGACCCAGTGACATGCACTGGTCACAAAGTGAGTGCAATTCTGACCCTTAGCTATTGAAAACACGAAATACATTTTAGACACTGTTTTTCTCTCTCCTGAGCAGAAGAACCCTGCTTCCTCCAATAAAAAAAGTTAAGGAGGAATAGTTAACAACTCCAGACTTCCAAAATTCAGGCTTTTTCTTGCATTTCCTAGAAGCTGCAGAGCTGACTTTGGACTCCTCATTCTGGTCTTTCGGGTTTTTTCCCCTAAGGTTGCTGATCAATGAAATTTTTTGGCGAATCTTCACGAGTTGCCATGTATTTCCTTTGAAATAAGAAAGGATTAATATACACAGTTCATCCCTAACTTGCAGAATATTCTATCCTGGCCTCCCACACCTGTCCTTGGTGAGGTTTCTTCCCCTCAGAAGAGGGAATTGTGATCCATCCCTGCCAGTCGGTGCCTTTCCTTCAGTCCCCTTTGGACGTCATCTTGGCAGCTACAAAATGAAAGGAAACGCCTGGAAAAGTGGTTGTTTTTATAACCCAACCAAAGCTGGCAGAAGCTTGAGCAAAGCCATTTTTCTGTCGTGCATTTGTCCGGCACATGAAATTCCCGTCCAGCTGTCCGACGGCAGAGTTGTCACCGTGTGTGGCAGTTTGGGCAGTACGGTTGTGTTGGTTTGTTTCTCCTGAGACGATTTCAAATGCAATGGACAACTGAGAGAGAGGAAAACCCAGGGATTGCACCCATGGGCTGGAGAGCAGGGCTCTGCCACTTTGGCAGTTTACAGTAATTCAGTGGTGTTTGTGATGATAAGAAAGCAATTTGGTGAAAGTGAGGTAAAGCAGCCAATACGGAGTGAGATAAAACTGCAGTTAATTCAGCCATCAGGAAACTGACCACTGAAAAATGTTCCTGATATGTCATTTTGAGTCAGTCCAGGTTGTGATTTTACTCAATCCACTCCTTGTTTAAGTTTCAGTGCTAAAAAGACCATTTGTCAGAGTGTCACTCAAACAAACCGTGCAACAGGTACAAAGCACCCTCAGTACATTGCTGTGGTGGAGCAGGACACAGAGGCCCTTGCCAGTAAAGTTTTTCTTATTCTGTTTGTATTTCATCAACCTTTCCAAAAGATAAAGACGTGATGTTGGTGGGAAACAAAATCCAGTAGTCCAATGGTGTTTATCAACTGCTTAGGGCCAGACTTGTACGAGAAGTCAAACTGAAAGTGAGTAAAGACAATAAACAGAGTGATAGATGTACTGGCACCTATTTGCATGTTATTTCAAGCCGTTGACAGGCTGGGATGTGGCCTGTGCATACACAAATGTGCTTTTGCCCTCCCGTTTTTGCCAGGCGTTTTCTCTGCAAGCAGCCGTGTAACTCTGGTGCCTGTGTTCAGCAGCAAAAAGAGCAGAAAATGAAAATGCTCGTGAAATGCTCGTGAAAATGCTGTCCCAGAGTCCTGCACACACGGCTTCCTGCTCTCCCTAAAGCATCAGCAGCAAACGGGGAATATTGATCCAAACATTTCCAGTAGATTCGGTCATCAAGCAAACAGTCCCATTTTAAGTAAGAAATTGAATAGAACTACAACAAATTGTGCTTTAAAAAAAGCTCTTCAAAGCCAGATTCTGGGGGCTTCCACTTTACAAGTATTCACACGACCACCACTGAAACGATAACGTAACTATAACATAAACATTCCCCACTGCGAAGAAGTGTTTCAGAACATGATTTGTAACTAACATGGAAAGAAGGGATGGTTTTGGAAGACAAGGCAGCGTATCAAAAGTCCACTGGTAACAAAACAAATCCCCTCTATTTCTCCACCAGCTAAAGGTTGAACTGACAAAGAAATAACTCTCTGTTGCTGGAACTGGATATTTGATGTTCTGAGACGAGAGAAAAACCATGTTATGATGTCAGGCAATTCCTCAGCAGAGAGGAGGAGGACAGCTAAAATCTGGGCTGTAAGTCTGTCAGGTTTCTGGAATTTAAGTCAGGTGACTGGGGCTGTTACAGGTAAGGTGGTTATTGGTAAAAAGGCTCCCTTTTTTAGACCAAGAGCAGGATTTTCCATTGCTCCATGAGCACACTCGGATCGTAGGCTCTGCCCATTCCTGTCCCCCGTTGTTCAGCAGGAGAAGCTGCTCTGATGACAAATGGAGAAAGTTCCTTTTCCATTTTTTTAAGGACACACACCCTCTTACACACTCTGCTACAAAGCTGCTCAGCAACGGGCTTTGGATTTAAACCCCTTTCATTTTCACATTCTTCCAGTTTTGCCTCTGCTGACTCCATCGAGCAGGGCCCCAGGGAAGGGTCATTTTGGGATATTTTTAAGGCACAGGATGTAACCCAACTGAAGGAGCCCTCTCAAGGATGGATGCTGCCTGGAACGTGAAACCAGCCCTGTAGATTCCTGGTGAAGAGCCCAGTCTAGGATGATCTGAGTGAGAAATGCTGAAGGAATAAAAAACACAAACCAATATTCCTTCTGACATCCCAGCTCTGGCATCAGCTGCACAATAGAAAGCCATAGTGGGATTCATTTCACTTAATTTTTGATGTCTAAATATCCAGGAGAACTCTCTCTCTCTGCAGCATCATAACACAGATGGGGGGCTAGAAAAATTGAAGTGCTCTTTGGGAATTCTGTGGGAGCCATGGAAGTGCCCTGAGCTCACTGCTGACGTGAGGCAGGTGGCTTCAACACTCCCTTCAGGTCAGAAACCTCTCTTCACAGGACATTTTCAGAGCTGAATCCTCCCCCTTGAGGTGCAACTGAGCTGCTGTTGCAATGAATGGCAGCTGGAGATGGTCTGTGAAATTCAGGGCAAGTCCACACTGAAATCTTTTCATGGTAGATTAATATTCTTTGGAGACACGACAGCACTTACCCTGGCAAAAGTCCTAATGTAAACAAAAATTGCCTGGCATAAAAAGTAGGGGTTTGTCATTGCTTTTTTCCGTTTTATTCAGGAAATGGGTACAGGTTGTTTGGACACCCCTTCCGAGTGAGTGTCTCTTCAATGCAGGAGAATGTGGTGGGAAACCCAGGAGCAAGCTCAGAGCAGGGGTTTGGACAGAATTGCCAAAGCAAATTTACCTGATATATTCTAAATGGCATAAAAACGTCATCACCCTCTCTCACAAACACAAAGAAACACCCAAAATCACTTTAGCCTGCGGCCAGGAGTCGGTGGTCAAGCGGCACCAGCCCACCTTCCAGGGACTGAGTCTCGGTTTGGCCTCAGTGTCTCCTTCTCCCTGCTGTGCACAAAGGTTCTTCACATCACAGAGGGGCTGCAGTGGCTCAGTTGTTGCTGTTTATTAAGTTGTATTTCAGTTTTATTATGTGAAAAATCAAATGCAATGTGTGAGTGAGACCCAGACAGGCCTGGCTTGGTTCTGCAAGCTGGGCTCGCCTGTGTTCTGTGAAGAGCAAACACCCTTTGCTATTCGAAATCACTCGTTAGGAATCACTACTTTGTTGTGTTTATTGCATTGTATCGTGTTTTACAAAACGGTTCTAGAGTGACGTGGAAAGCACAAGCCCTCCGTGTTCTCTGGTTCTCCTGCCTGCTGCCACATCAAAGCAGCAGCCACGGGGAGACATCTGTCACCAGTTAATGTCGTGGCTGTGGAGGTAGAACCTCCTCTTCTGTTTGGGCCAGTGTGGGCAGCCCTTTGATGGATGTGTTCAGCCTCCATCCAGTTTGATCACCCCGTGCAGCCCCTTGTTCAGATCTGCGTGTGAACAAGAGTGTCCTGACCTGAGATCCTTTTTAATACAGCAGGGATCCGTGATAGAAACCATCAAAGGAAACCTTTGATCTTTTGACTATCTCTTAGTCATCTGCTGCACAATGCAAATAATAATGAAAACAAAGCTAAGGAGCAGAGCAGCTACATTAAAGAATCAGGCTTGTTGCCGGCAACGAAGCTAATCACTGAGGTTTTATCCTAGCCTCAGACTCAAAGAGAAAGAGGGGGGAGGGAGGAGGAAAAAGGAGAGGGAGGAAAAAAGCTGTGCTCAGCAGTGAAGCCTCTTTACTAAACTGAAATATTCCAGGAACACCAGTTATTTTATGTCAGAGGAGTTAATGAGAGACACAAACACGCAGTCACTCTTTACAGAAGAATTTAATAAATAATCCTCGTTCCAGCGCCCTCTTTTTGGTCTAACTCGCACAGAAATGTGTATGAATGTGCATCATAATTGGAGTATCACTGAGTTAATCAAGTTAAATGAGTGCTACTGGAGTCTTCACTGCCTTTACTCCTTTTTCCCCTCCCTTTCCTCCCTGCTCCACCCACCCACCAGCCCCTGGGGATGGACAGCATGCTGATTCAGAAAGTGAATACCTCACCCTGGGAAAACAATATCTCAAAAATGTGAATGTCTTTGCTGCGATCTCATTGGGGTTCGTAGCATTTTCTGAGACCCATAAAGCCTCCTAGAAAAGTGTGAGAGTTGGGGCCTGAAGAAGTTTTTGTGTGTGCACACACGTGAGCGTGTTTTTCTGTCTGCTCGTGATTTTGGGAACACCCTGAGGGATTCTTTCAAGCTCTAATGCCAGGCATGCCTGTTTATATACTTTCTTTCTCTTTCATTCCTCTTGCACGTAATTATTCAGGGGAAATTTTGATCTGACAACAAAGCCTTGACGTTTTAAATCGTTTATTAAGTGAACAGAAACAGAAACACCAGCAGTTTCCCCTTCTGTGTGTGTTATCAGTAGCTCTGCTCAAGATGGCAAACTCACACAGAGGCTGGAAACGTTGCACAATTTCTGCAGCTCGTTTGCAGGGCCAGAATGGGACCCTCTCCTGCCAAGGTGACCAAACTGACAGGGGGCCAAAGCAATGAGTTGCAGCTCAGGCAAAAACACCTCCATCACCCTGTGATGATTAACTCAAATACTTGATCCAGTGTAAGAAGATTTCATGGGTAAAGAGGCCGAATTAATTCAGAATATCGACTTCAGTGGACAGATTCTACAAGTTAGAGTCACAATCTTAATTTCAGTCATTCTGAGATGCAGAGTTCCAAGGATGGACTGTGGTCTGGGGCCACAAACACATTGAGGTTGACACAAAGAGACTTTCAAAGTGGAGCAGACAGGTTTGCATCGGGGAAAGAAACCACTTTTGGGGAGCTAAAAGTGCTGCAGGTCATAGCAAAAAGTGAAAACTTCTGAATAGAAATTGAAGAACAGCCTTGAAGAACAGAGGTAGCACACGATGCAGCAGGTTTGGCCTGGAGGAACGGCAGCAAACGAACAGGGGAACACCCTGGCCAAAAAGCTCACCTGGATTTTTCAAAAGTTTATCTCCATCTGAACAAACCAAAGGTCCTCCATGAAAACCCTACTCCCCATGAAAACGTGTTATCACCACTGATCTGAGCTGAGCTGTTGTCTGGTTTCTGTAGAGAAACTCTTGTGTGTGATGGGAAACCCAGGAGCAAGCTCAGAGCAGGGGTTTGGACAAAATTGCAAGAGGAATCTTACCTGATATATTCTAAATGGCATAAAAATGCCATCGCCCTCTCCCACAAACAGAAAGAAACACCCAAAATCATTTTAGCCTGCAGCCAGGAGAGCCCAGGGAGTTGTTTCCTCGCTGGAGTTTCACATCAGGCAGCAGTGCTCCCCCAAAATGACTTCCCAGGGGGACTCCTGGGCTCAGAGAAAATCTGAGCATCCTTCAGCCCCAAGGAGGATCCCTGGACAGCAGGGGAGATGGGGGAGAAGGAAGATGTAGGAGAAAAAAGCTGTTAGAAACACCCAGGGCTCTGTCACGCTCAGAAAGCAGCACAGCAGAGAGGAAGGCAAACAGAGCTGTTGGAAAAGGGAGCTCTGAATATTGGATTTATCAGAGCTGTCCTGGCACTGTGAAGAAGACAAGGGACACTACCCAAGATGCTCAGCACAATAAAAAGAACAGGCATGTGGTCACTGTTGCTGCACATCAGAGCAAAACACAGCAGCCTTTTTGGGGTGATTTCTGCCACACCAGTCCTGTGGCAGGAAATAGCCTTGGTAGATGTCATTCCCAAAAAGTGTCTCCTTAGGTTATTGTTTCCTTTCTTAGAGGATCAGAGGGAGAGTTGAAGTGGCAGAAAATAACTCGGATTTGCAGGATTTGTCAGTGCAGCTGTGTTGGAAGGGGCACAGCAAGTTTCGAGCTGGGTGAACCTGGGCAGGCGCTGAAAGTGGAGGTGTTTGAATTTTTCTGGTGGCACATCTACAAAAGGCAGAGCAGTTCAGAGGGGCTGACAACATCATCATTTTTCTCAACTGTAGCTGAACTGAGAGACCTTCAAAAGCCTTATTGTTGTAGCAGCTCTGAACCCTCAGACTGTACCCCGTGGACTTTAGGTTGGTTTTATTTTCATGTGTGATCGCCTTCCTGATTTTGTTTCCCTGTCTGTTTTTAGCACTGGAGTTTTTCAGCCATTATTGGCAAGGCAGTGGAAATTTTACTTAAATATGTCATCGCTAGTATTTGAGAGGAAAACATAAAGGTATTTTAAAAGGCCTGCTTGAATAACAAAGGATTTTCCTTTTCTTTTTCTTTTATTAACATCCATGAGTTTTGTGTTGTCTCTTGTTCCTTTCTTCCTGGACTCAGACTAAGAGATTTTTTTTGTGTTTACTCTTACCAGCTTTTGTGCCACTTTAATTTCTGTGTGTATTTCTAGCAAGCCACCATCTGCACAATTAATGGAAAATCCCATTTTACAGAGGTTTTTAAAGTTATTGTTTCAATTGTGTTACAACACAAAGATAGCCCCTGTCCCAGAGAGCTTCCAGTGTGAGACTTAAACAAAATGCAGCTTCTAACTAAACAGACCCTGAATCCTTCATGAAAATAAAACACTGCCTGTCAGAAATAATATATAGAACTCTTTAACATGAAAAATTGCAAATCTTCAGCTGACCACATATCCTGCAGGAGTAATTATGTCATTTCAGAAGAAAATAAAACAGCCATGTTTTGTCAAATATAAGGCATTTCACACACTATCAATTTTGCAGATATAAATACCTAGGGGCATACACAAACCCTGTGATCACCGATGGCAAATTGCCAAGTGAGGACAGATTCATTAAACATTAGCAGCATCAGGCACCCACCCAAACCCATAAATTAAAATTTCAAGCCTTGTACATTATGCCACCGCGTACAAGTTAAATATGTTTGGAGACATTTTTATGCAGCCTAATTAGAGCTGGATGGAAATCCCAGTTAAAGTATGATGTAGCTCTTCCTTAGCGTAGTTTTCTTGGCTAAAATCAGCCTTAAAAGGGTCGTATTCCTTTCTGCAGCTAAAGAAGCTGGTGGTAAATGGGGTCCAGAGGACATTGGAAAGCTGCTGGAAGCGGATGGTAAAGCCTGGTTTATTTAGGTGGAACATCCAGTGAACCTTTGTAATCTGCAGGCAGAAACAGCGAGTCCTTAATTAATATTCCCAATAGCAGGGACTAATCTGCTTCGGGCCCAGCTGCTGTCACCAGATGCCATCGCCAGCTTCCAGCCGCTGGTGCCAGGTTTGAAGCCATGAGCACCTCAGCGAGCAGAGACAAGGACAGCTGGGATTTGGAGAGCACAGCGAGCCCCAGCCGCCTTCCCTGAGCCCTCTCACCTTCCTGCAGCCGCCCCAGCAGTGCCCAGGGCACTCTCTGTGC
>VZTX01016565.1:0-24667 GCA_013400915.1 Pardalotus punctatus
CCTGCTTGGGGCCAATCACTGCCCTTCCAGTCAGCCAGCCGGCTTACAGACAGCTTTTTCTGATGCCAGCTGGTCAGCCCGCCTCCGGCCACGTCTCTATGGTTCCGGCCATTCCACTTCTGCCCTCACCTCTATGGCTCCAGCTTCTCTTCTTTCTCCCACCCCCTCCCCTATGGTTCCTGCTTCTGCCCCTTACCAAAAGCCCAGAAGCTCAGTTAAAGCCCAACGACAGCTTGAGCCCCCTGCCCCTACCCCAAAACAAGGAAACAGGCATATGAAAGATGAGGAACAGGGAACCGAAGAACAAAGAGTCAAATTATTTCCTTTGCGAGAGGTACCGATGGGGGGTGTTCAGGGACGAATCGGGTTTGTCAACTCTCCTCTGACTTCGGAAGTCAGAGCTTTTAAGAAGGAGGTTAGAGGATTATTGGAAGATCCTATAGGTACAGCTGAAGAATGAGAGAGCTTGCACAGATAGGCGCTCCAGTGGATGGAGATCTCACAGCACAGGGAGGTAGAAGAGAACTAATCAGGCTGCTCCCAGCCTCTAGCGTTCTAAAGCTGTGGGGCTGCAGGGTTGCAGTGCAGCTCTCCTCACAGGAGGGAGGCGGCCAGGCCTGGTGGCAGCATTCTTCCCAATTGATGCATTCAGACCCTCTACTCTTCACCGATTCCACCACGCTGTTCCCCACCTCACTCTTCCGTTTGCACCGAAGCTCAGGGAGGCCTTAGGACAACGAACGGACGTATCGCTTCAACCACATTTCTATGCGGAGCCACTTACATTGCTCACCTTCATGGAATGGTGTTTGGTACCAAGACTGAAAAAAATCTTTAAAATACCCTTCAAGTCATCAATTTACTAGGGTAACAGAAACCATGCTGGTAACTCTAAATGTATTGAGTGCATATGAAATACTGACTGCTTCACTGTATGGCATTTTATTAAGCTACACCAACTAACTCAGAAAGGACTGAACGTTTAACTTCCATTGTAAACTTCAATTCACTTTTTTCAGAAATTAGTTAGAAACATTTTGATGTAAGCCTGAACCTTCACTTTTCAGATGAATGTCCCACAGCTGTCCTTCAACTAATTACCGGAATAATAACTTGTAAATGTTGGCACAGAATGCCTAAAACTACCAGAATGGGCATGGAAGTATGCCATTTCCTTAGCGTTCCACTTTCTTACAAGTCTTACAGATGACAGGCCATCTCATGTAACACTAGCAAAGTTGAGCTCATTTCAGGTGGTAAGGCACATCCTTTCCTCTGCACAAGTTAGTTCTACACACTGTAACAATAAACAAAACTCAGGACATTTCAAGGTATCGCAGTCTCTGCAGATACATCGTTACTGCGGTAATTACAAAATTAACAGGTATCCATAAGAAATACAATTCCAACGCACGTGAATAGAAAGTGTTTCGCTCCAAAACGGTCAGAATAATCTTAAAGATCTGCGTAAAAATCTATAAACATTAGTAAAGATATACCAGACTACAGCTTTCTATGTTTTCAAGTGTAAGTACTGGTAGATACCCACGTTTAAATAAAATGGACAATACCAGTAGAGATGCGTACCTCTTTTGTCTTTATTTATAAAGAAGTGACACCACTAGAAAACACATTGATAACCAGTGCTTTGAACATTGAATGTGGGATCTAAAAAAAGTCTAATGAAACTAAACAACCTTAGGTCTTTATTGAGTTGCGTATCTGCTAGGAATGCTGAAATGCAAGAGTTTACACCCGCAATATTCCATAGTGGAACGGCCACATGATATCAAATATAATCTCAGATTTCCAAACTGGTACATAAAAAAAGCCATCGACCAAGTATTAAAAGACCACTGCAAGCTCTTATTGCTTTTTGAGTTAAATAATAGTCTTTGAATGAGCCAAAACCCAAACAATCTCTACAGTATCTCGCTTATCCTCCCATTCATTCATTAACAATGGAAGCAATCAGTTACATGATGTGGCAAAAGAGGCATTTAAGAACACCCAAACGAAACCTATTTAAGTACACTGACATCCCCACCCTCCCCCTGAAACCCGCTATAACCACTTAGTGCCAGTACAGGAGCAAAACTCGGTAAGACAAAACCAGAAATCTGACTACAGTAAGAAGGAAACACAAAAAGAGATAGAACTTCCTTTAATACTCGGAATTTGATGTCTTCCAAAACAAAGCACAATGTCCTCATAATTTAAAAAGGGAAGTTGCTTTCTATGTATCTAATCCTCGCATGCCGAGTAGTTCTCAAGTCCACTGAGTTCCACTGTGCAGTAGTTGATTTTGAATTCAACAATGCTTCAAAAACGACAGTAATATTCAATGCGCTTTTTACTAAGGAGAGGAATAAAACAAATGCACGTTGACATCGTTCTTGCCCGTTCGGCATGTCTGCAGCAATTCCGTTTTTTTCTCGCAGTATGAAAATTCTACCAGCGTCAGTCTTCAGAATCATCTTCAGAAGCTGTTGGAACAACACAGTGTAATCAGAAGCCTTGACAAAGATTTCTGAAACTAAAGTACTTTAGGACAAGTAGAGGAAATAAAGGTGATTTTATAATATTAAATAGCAGACCGTAATACCCACCCAAACCTTGCATAAGTGCGTAGCTTAATTTTTAAATGCATCTCGTGTCAGAAAAATACAGCACTTTCAAATCAAAACTCAACGGAACATACAAAATGCAGTGTCCTCCTACTCTTCTTCCCCAAAATAAGAGGAAGAAAACTTAATTACGCCAGAGATTCAACTTTTATGTAGTGCTTAGAGTGGCTAATTCCAGCAGTAGTCAGAGGAGGACATACACAATCGGTGACAGCTGCACCCAATGTAAGAGAAAGAAATTACTCGCTAAAGTTAATAACTGGGATACTGAAACACCTAGAAAGATTCAGCCGTCTAAACAAACAAAGAGTCTTAAATTTTTTATACATGTATATATATGTCGCTTAATGCAACCTGGGCCCACTTGGAAGCGACTCCTCTTTCCACTCGTGTTCTTTCAGCATATGCAAGATGAACATGAAGTTCACATATGCACGGGATTTTGTTGTTGCAAGGCAAGTTAAAAGACAAATACACGCTTGTCAACTATGACAGAAATGTCAGTGCACGCATCTACGTTAGGTTTATAAAACGTTAACATTTCTGTGACAGGAATTTATTATGTCCTCTTAAGCAAGGTCTGCAAGGCAAGGAAGTTATTTATACTGGAGTAATTCGTTCCATCCCTAAACACAGAAAGAAGAAAAGTCTGACTCCTTGCTTCTTCAGTTCTTAGCAGAGAAATGTAACTGAAGTGCATCAATAATAAATCTAGAACTCAGTATTTCTAACCTGCAACTTAAAGGCCAAATCAAATATAGATCAAATTAGGGTGTAAAATGACACTCATTAATTTTTACTCTGGTAAGGATGCACATAACTTAGGAATTAATTCAGAACTCAAGTCCACCTTTGACTGCTCTGAATGCAGAAATAATAATCTTGAACCAGAACTCTCACGCACACACTCTGCCATTCCCTAGAGTACTCCAAATGTATCCTGCGTACTGAAAATCCATATACGGTTGACAGACGCTCACATGAGTACTATGAAAACAAAAAGGTAGATCAACTAGCCTTCTACTGCCTATTCGATGTGCCCAGAAAAAGATACAGGGTATATTTACCGGGAATGTAAACGTATCGGCATGCAGTTTTGAACTGAAGCACACTAAAAAAAGCCATTAGATGAAAAGTCAGCTAATCCCTCACCAAAACTGGCAATGTCAGATTTTGTTCATGAGGTCTGATAGGTCTGATCAAGGAACCCACACAACCAAAAAGTGCATGGGAATGGAAAAAAAAAAGGGGAGAAGAGGGCAAAAAAAAAAAAGAAAGGGAAGGAAAATTATAATAGAAGCATCTAATCTAAGTGCAGCAAAATTCAATTCTAAGTGTTTCTTTCCTACTAAGACTCTTGTAAAAGTCAACAACCTGAAGGTCACCGCTACTCCCATCATTATGAATGACCAGAACTACAAGAACCAAACTGTAACTAGTAAGGAATTTTGTTATCGCTTACAGATAACGCTTCCGTGGTCTAAACGACTCTGTGCTGTTGGGAAATTAACCGTGGAGAATTAAAATCAGTTCCCCCTCAGAAAAATTCTACCGATGATGGAAAAAGCACTGCTGGGTAAGTTTTTCGGTATTTACGTTCAGTATTATGAATCTTGGCAAGGAGGATTGTACTCATTTAGCTTTGAGTTGATCTAATGGGAGGGGAGGGAAAGAGGGGAAGCACCTACTTTCAATATCTTCCATATGGGCCTGAAGAGTTCTTGCAAGGTTAATAAACTAGAAACAAGGCAGAGAGAAAGTAGTTTAAAAGTTGCAAAGTTACGGTGCAGAAATCTGCAACAAGTTAGCAAAGTTTTCTTCACTGTTTACATCCCAAAGCTTCATGCCAGATCTTGGTTATCCTAACCCATTTGCCCAATTTACAAAAAACAATGCAAAAGTTAATACAAATCCCCACACAACAGACTTTAAATCGCTATTGCACAGTTATTTTGGCTGTAAAATGTTTCCGGTAGCAGCTTGTGACATCGTGTTCTACGGTCTGTAAAACACGTCAATTTTGAAAGCAGCAAATGTAAACAAGTATCAGTTTAATGAAAACCATTCCTAAAAACTGTAATGCAGGAAAACAATCACGGTAAGGACTTATATTACTTAAATCCATTTCATTTAATTCACAACTAATATGACAAAACTCTGACAGAATGCGGTTTGCTAAAAATGCACAAATACACTCAAAGCTTTTGTTTACAATTAAAATCTTAACACCAGGACTAGCGTTAGGCAATGGCGGCAGTTTAATGTTAGAAGCACATGGAATCAAAACCCAAAGCCAAAATTCCCAGGAATAAAAAGTCTTGGCCGAGTGGTTTTCTTTCGTCACTGCCAATCTGCATCACTGCTTCAGTTAGAAATTCGGATATTGAGACACGGCGGATAAAATGAGTTTCCGCAGCTTATTTACATGCTTGATATCAAACGCCGGCATTGGTGCTCTCGATGGTTTAAAATGCACTGTCACACACAAAAGTATGTAAATGCCTCCTCTGATGGAAAAGAGGTATAAACATCTTCTGCGATACACTCAAGCTAATAGCCCGCTGGATGCTGGCTACTATTAGATTACGTGTCTTTTATAGCTCGACACTCGTAGCAAAGAAACTGGACCGTGGAATACAAGCCCTACATTAGACAAGTACAGAAAATTTAGCAGCACTGTTCTAATACATTAAGAGATTAGACAGAGCACAGTCCTGCCTCTTCCCCGAAGACCTCGTACCCGCTAGCAGTCACCCGTTCCAATTCGCATTGGATAAGCTTAACACTGTCGCTTCTTTGTATTTAAGTAAAAAACCTAGAAATAATCAGCTTTTCAGGAGCTCTGTTGATTAAGAGCGTTGATTAAGTATCTAGTATCAAATAAACATGTAGAGTACAGGATTTGTAAGTGAATCGCTACGCAGAAAGAGCTTAGTATGCCGATCTCTTACCGGTTAAAGGTGTACTTACCACGTTTCTAAGCCGGGCCTTTCAAAGTGACAAGAATGCGGTCAAATGCAACTAATAAGAGTTTGCACTAAAGCCAGAGAAATCATACTAAGTAGCTACAGGATGCTGAGAATGTTAATATTCAAGTACACATTTAGGTGTACCCTGGCAGACGAGCATTGCAAGTTCTAGACCTTTGCCATATAGACTTGCGTAACAAGAAAAAAATAAACCCATCGGGTAGTCCACCCTTCTTAACTGCACGTTTGGCACAGAGAGAGGTCAACCTTCTGGTTTTACATAAATTCACAATAATCGTGACAACATATACGCTAACTGATGAATTTACCAACAGCCTTGACAGAAAGCATTCTGTAGCACAGCAACTGCAATTATGTAGTACCTTCAGTTTCCAATCAAACACGGTGCACTGACAAGCCTGGCTTATTTTAGACCCGAATTTGTTTAAAAAGCATGTTTCTCGGGTATCTAGCTCCTAGGTCACTCAAGATAACAATCTGCTTCCGAGTTCTCCGTATGAGCAATTCCTGCCAGAAAATCACTGCGTACTTACTCTGACACGCGTGCTGGCCTCATTTGCGGTTCCTAACATATCAGAAAAGCGCTGCTCGCATAAGTGTAACAACACTACAAGGTAGAGACCAGAGCTGATAAATTCATAGTCTGCCTTAAAGGAGATCAAAAGAAACATTCAGAATGTCAGTAATACATCCGCATATATGATTCAAGTAGAACAAGAATTAGATTTTACCGGAGTCGTTACAGGTTTATCTCTAGTTTTTCCAAAAGAATTAGGGAAACGTAATACTAAAAAAACCTAAGTTACCAAGAAGCTATTTATGCTTCTGGTCCTTCCCATCCACCCCAAATCTAACATGTTATCCTTGAAGATAAACAGAGCTCTACAAATTAAATCATCTCAGTCAGCATGATTAGTTCAGAGGAAAGAATGTGTCAATCAGAGTATTATATCACTTGGGAAAATAAAACCCATATTGCTAGTTTCTTCTCTGTGGTCCCAAGGATTTACAGAAAGCCAATACAAAGGAATATATTTTAAGAGCATTATGATATTATAAACATTTGAGAAATTCCTTTACTTGCTAGGATAAAAGAAAATCTTCAAAAATGCTAATGAACAGATAATTTAGTCAATTCTTTAGGAAAAAATTTCAAAGTTCTTATTTCTATTACAGTGCAGTGACAGCAACCAATAAGCAGTAGTAATAAAATGTAAGATGATGGCACTTTTGAGAAAGACTTTTCAGAGACCACCCCAATTGACAGGAATTAGAGTACTGGGGTAAGAATTTACTTTAAGTAATAAAAAAATTAGAGGCTGGTGTTTTGTCCCAAAATTGATGTCACTCGGTATTTTCTTTCGACACCTGAGGTAGGCTAGAATCATTAGTTTTTGTATATTGTCAGAATACAACCCAGGGAATAGGGAAAAACCCTCTGAATAAAGTTCATTAAAAACACCAGCTTTGTGTTATTTACTCATTTTTAAGTACTACACAAACCAGCAGTTCTAAGACAATATATTTTATATGACAAGAGTAATACCAATGGGTCTTTGATTATTTTTAATTTAGAAAATTATTTGAAGGAGCAATTAGAAACTGCTAGAACACAGGTTAGTTTCTACCACTCTAATGAAACAAAAGAAGTTTGTAACAGTACATTTAAAACACTGCTAAACTGTGTTCAAAAACAGCTAAAAGCAATTACAACTCCCAAATTAATGTGAAATTCAAACTAATCATGCTAGAATTGACACTGCACCTATGTGGCAGAGACACTGGATGACAAAGCTAGATGACAGATCTGCAACTAAGAAAAGAGATACATTACACTTACTGAAAGCTCAGCTATAGGAAGCATAGCAGGAAGGTAGTCGGAATACCGAGGAGAAAAATCTGTTCCACATTGACCTTACTTTATACACCTAACAGTCCTTCTGAAATGGAGATGCATTTGCCTTCTCTAAAGAAGACTGCCCTCCCAGCACTACACCAACACTTACCAAATTAGGGAAAATATACTAACTTGTTCGTTTGCATGTGCCCTATAGAGTTCGTGAATGTCAAAGTCTTCCAGATTAAGATGCAATTTCTCCTTGCACAACTCACAGGTTGTCACTGCTTCCAAAGAAGAACCTGGTGGGGAGGCAGGCAAGGGGAAAACTCAGAGTCAAGTTTTAACAATCTATAACATACAACACACTCACATAAACATGAAAAACTGTAATTTTTGGCTGTATTTTGCAGAGCGAGGTTAGAAGAAAAGGAAAGCCTTTAACAGGAATGTAGTGACATCCGACACTGTTGGAATTTAAATGCTGCGGAATGTTTATTCTCTATCCAGCTGCACGTATTTTGCCCCTCATTCACTCTGCACATAATATGCCTCTTCCTGCAAGTCTGGCATAAAATCGCTTCTCGGAGCTTCTAATACGTCCCTGCTCTGACGCGCATCCTCTGGTGCCGAGTAAAAAAAGTCAACAGATACTAGTACCGTCCTTTGGTACAAAGTATTTCACATCTTCTATCGAGCCACCTGCTTTTAAGTCTTAAGAATACTGCAGAAAACAGTTATAAACGGGTCAATCGATCTATTAAAGAATTATATACGCAGTTTGAAGTAATTCTTGAACAAGCGGTTTTAAAGTGCCTTCGACAGGAGTTAGTATCTTTAAAAAGAAATTAAAGTACTTAAGTCTAGTTACAATAGAAAATAATTTCTGGACTTTCAAATTCCTATCACTAATAACAGTTAGCTTGGCTATGGAAGCCTTGCAAAAAAGCACACCCTTTTCCATAAGGAAGGGTGGGGAACAAATGCCACCTAAAGTGGTACCACCAAAGTGGTAGAGTAGTTCTGAAGCTACTTCTGCAATGTTATATTTTGTCTAGTATCTTACTAGACAACCCCAAAAAATGTAGCTCTCTAAACAAGAAATACAGTTCTTGGAATTACCCACACAGGAAGCTGCACAGACACACAAAAAGCCTGGAAGTGCCGTACTGCCGTTTGTCCCCGCTGCTCACTTTTCAACTAGATACCTCAGTAAGTGCAATTTTTCTGGTAAGCCTCCCCATATAACTGGAAGTCTATCTTGGTCTATACTCTGCTTTACCTGAATTTATCTTCGACTGCAGCCATTTTTTCATGCACTCCTGGTGAACGTACTGCAGACTTCCGGTGCATTTGCATGGCTCTATTAAAAGGTTGTCAGAACTCGCAGAGGACATCTGACAGATTCTGCATAAGTCACCCTCTTCATCTTCAGAATCTTCTAAAAGTAGGCTGAATAGGATGGAATACCAACAAATGCTGTGACATTTCATGTAGGATTTTTTATAATGAAAATTCCATTTATCAAAGTGTTTTCAAACCTATGAGAATTAAAACAAGTCTCTTTAAAGACAAAAGTGAGAATATGGGTGATGGGGGACTGAGTTGCTGCCTCCTCTGAAGCAAAGTTTTCTTTTAAAATCGTGATTGCAGAAAGCCCTCCCATGTTAAGACAAGTACATTTCACTATCTCAAAAGAACATACTAACCTACCTCTCTTTAATTTTCTGGAGTCTTTCCGGATCTCTTGAAGGTGGTACTTTAGACTTGCCGCTTTCTTGTCCATCGGACTGATTCCAGCCAGAGGGAATAATATCTACAGTTATCATAAGGTTGTCAGACAGACCGCTTCCTAACGCTGGAGGCACTGCAAAGCGAAAGAGAGAACCGGGCAGAATTCCCGAACTTCTTCTACTGTGGGCTGAATCTGGTGGGGAGGCAGTAGCTGTAGAAATACCAGATACTGCAGGTGTTGGTGGTCTACTAACAGAAGCCCGAGGGCTATCTGATGCTTCAAGAGAGGTCTCCTCACCTGACTCTCTCCTTCTAAAGACATGCTGTGACCTAGCAGTCGCATCAGAAGTAGAGATCCTTGCAGACTCATCTCTTCCTTCTCTTCTTCTTCTGGAAAAGAGAGGCGTACATCTATTCCTCAAAGAGGATGACAACCAGGATCCTGTGCTTCTACTTTCAGTATCTGGCCTGTAACTTTCCCCGTCGGAATCAGAGCTGCGATTCTGTGAAACTCCCGATAAACCCCATCTTCGTCCAAGAAAACTAAACCCCGGAGAAGTTTCGGAAGACTGAAGTCCCGGAACTTCCGGAGTTGCAGCTCCATTACTACTTGACGGAGTAGTACCTTGAACTCTTGGGACCACTGTTGACTCTTCAGAGCCTAATGGTCTCGTATGCAATGGGTCTTGGCTAGACCTTCGAGAGAAAAACGTGGATGACACGCTAGATGCTAAACGAGACAGCAGCTGTCTGGTTGTGCGCCTCCCTTCGCTGTCAGCCGTAGGCTCATTCAATGACCTCTGAGAAGATAAAACCCTTTCAGAACCACTTGAGGAAGGGGTTTCATCTCTAATGGCAGTAAGAGAAAATGCTGGCTGCACACTCCTCTGGGGAGATTCCAATTCATTTCTCCTTTGTCTTGAAGAATAGCTGAATCTTGAAGAGCTCATGTTTGAGTCTCTGTTGAAAAAAGATGGCTGACGATCAGAAGGCAACTGGCGGTTCACGGACGCATTCAGCCTCAAAGTGCTTAATGAGTTCTCTTTTGGTCTTGCTCCCTCCGCATATGAAGAGGCAGGCCTGTCTTGAAGATCTGTTGCAGAAAAACAGAGGAAAATACTATGACAAGATGTGTCAAACACAGCAAGAAACATTCAAGGTCAGGGTCAACAGGGCTCTAGGCAACCTGACCCAGCTTAAAATGTCCCTGCCCATTGCAGGGCGACTGGACTACAGGACTTCAAAGGTCCCCTTCCAACCCAAACCGTTCTACAGTTCTTACAAGCGTATCTTCCGTAAATGCCGTCTGAGCATCTCAACATCCTGAGAAGGATTCCACAGCAGATGAACTGTACCTCATGTGAAGTGCCTGAGGTGGCTAGTCTCCTTCCTCAAATGGCTACATTTTTGGGGGTTGTGGGTGGGAAAAGGGGGAAGGACGAACAAGCGTGGACAGATGAAGGCAGGAAACAGACGCTCTCTCTGTGTATTCTGGAATTGAAAACTTTCATCTTCATAGTTTTGGGGACTTTAATGGGTTCTGCATTGCAATCATCATTTACTGCTGAAGGTGAGCTTTATTTATCTGGTAGATTCCAACTAACGAAACATCTGCACAGCTGCCAAGCATCTACCATACGCTTTTAATTACACATCAGGGAACACAGCCGGAAGTTATTTTTAAAGCGCAGCTAGAAAAGCAGCATGGACACTGCAAAGCAAGGTTGCTCACCAATCCACTTCTCCCATTACTCTACCAGGTAGAGTAGTTTAACTTATTAAAAAGTGTTAGAATATGACGACATTAAAACACATTCTTGTGACGAGGCGAGACTGCAGGACACATTCTGGAAGTAGTTTTTATCTTTTCTGCTTATCTTTTATACTTATAAAAATGACATCTCTTTTTAAACTTCTGCATTACAAAATGCCACTAATGCATCTGCAAAAGGTGGCGGATCAAGACTAACGGTGAGCTTCACCCAAGACAGCTCTAGAAGGCTACAACACTCTGAACAGAAAGTGAAAATTAAAGTGCGGAAGTCCTTACTAGTCCTAGCAGTTGCCATGAGACAAAGCTCTCACCTCATGTAAAATGAGCGTTTATTAATTTTTATTTTCGGTGGTCTAGCAGTTTTCCCTAATAGCAATTTGAGAGCCCAAATAAAAAGGTATTATTTGCACCTTTAAGGAAAAAAATTTCCTGGGTCAAATCAACATTATTTCTTTTCCCATACTTAAATACAAAGAGATTTTAAGATGAACAAGAGCTTTACTCGCTAATCACAGAGTTAGAGTGGCGAACACCGACACCACTTTGACGTGACTGAATGAATGTACAAGCTACACCATTCATATATCCTTTGATGACTCAATCAATGCATGGAAAGCGGACGACCAACTTCATTTAAAAAGATACCTGAAAATACATTTTGTGTTTGTGTTTTGAATAAAATATTAGAACAACATGCCCAGAGAAGTTTTGGACGCCCCGTTCCTGGAAGTGCCCAAGGCCAGGTTGGATGCAGCTTGGAACAACCTGGGAGAGTGGAAGGTGTTCCTGCCCATGGCACGGGGTAGAACAAAAGGTCCTTTCCAAACTAAATCATTCTGTGATTCTATGAACATGTTAAGAAACTAAAAGCCATACAAACTGTAGGTTTATGAGCTTTTGGTTATGCGAAACGTACGTGTGGAAGGCGAAAAGTCACTGTTTCTGTATCTGGGCTCCACCAGGTTACTAACGGACAGATCTGTTCTTCTTTCTAACTGTGTTCTCTCTCTCACCAGATCAGTTCCAAGGGAGCCAAGCATTACTGATGAAGATCTAGGAATCCTACTGCATCTCCATGAGGAATCTAGAAAGTGAAAGTAAATAAATCCCCTGTTTTTATAATCATCTAAAAATCCATTAAAGCTGGCACTCATGCAGTCATTTTTGTTATTCACATCAAGGGCAAGTTTAACGTTACCACTAAGCTGACCAAGTGCCCAGCTGCCAGTATAAAGCTGAGAGCGCTCTGCTGATGCTGGCACTTACTTCACCTTTCAGCAAGTTGGTTCTGACAGCTAAATCAAACAAGAAGTAATAATACTTTCATGTGAAGAGGCAGACCCATTAGCACTCTTACAGGACAGAAGAGGAAGAGAAGTAGCATCTTGCTTCCTAATGGTAGCTAGTTTTTAAATCGGTTTCACAATATAGCAAAACGGCAGCCTGAGACTTAGCAAATGCTGCCATTCTACCTGACGCCTCTTAAATTTAATTTAATTTCTCATAAAAACAGCTGATGAAGCTTAAATGCAGTTTAGACACAATTTTGAGAACAATGACTAATACTGTTCTCGTTCATATTAGCGAGCAAAACACTTCAGTGTAAAAAGGGATCTTGTCTTTTGTTAACAGCTCCAACAACTGCATAGGAAACTGCACATACATCAGCTGTGGACAGAGATCTTGTTCCAAGAGTCTTCTTCAATGACTCTGAAAAATTCACCTTGATATTATTTCATTGCTAACTTACAAAACCAAATTTAAGCACTCATTGGTCGGTGGTGTGATGACTGACCAATGTAGAAGTGGAAAGTTAAATGGTCCCACACCATAGTGAGAAATGTTAGTGGTTGTCGTTTTATTAACAGAATAACAAAGTATCAATAATACTGTTTTTTTTGAGCAAGAACTTACAAACTTTTATTTGGATGGCTGCGTAGTTCCATAAGGGGATATAAAACAAAACATTAATCCATACTCACACGGGTAATCTGAATTAACCTAATGATCTGTTTCAAAATGTTCTAGAAATATTTTCAGTGTAAGGTTTTGACTGTGACTTCCTGAGCTTTAGAGGTTTTTTTTTGGCGCATTGCGTAACTGCTGTCTACCTGAGTTTCACAAACTTACTCATAGCTTTAATGAAAATCTCGGGTTTTCCTGAAAGAGCTCTTCGTGTCAAATGTTGCTTTTAGGCAGGGCCTGGAGAATGACTTTAGGTCCTGCTAGAAAAGGAACGCATTCTTCCACAACCCCTAACAGCACTCTAACCAGCCATGACGCTGTGCATCAACATATTGCTAAGTATGGTAAAGATTTTGTTTCTGCTGTCCCTGGCACACGCTGATGTACCCACACAATTTTAGCCATGAAATAAGAGCAGCTGTACTCATTCTTTACTTGAAATCTTAACCAATTAAGATACATTTGAGCCACGAAGTTCAGCCTGACCACAAATGGAACAGGTACGGGTAATAATTCTGAAATGACGGTGAGGACAACTGGATTTTCAAAAGACCGTGTTAACGGCCACTCAGAACTTTGGATACTGCTATCGTTGTGAACGCGCTCTTCCGATAGGCGTAAGTTTTTATTATTTAAGAAAAATAAAAGCGTAATATTAAAGCAAATCTTTTAAAACTCGATAAAACCTGATCTTACTACTCAGACACTTTTTTGATGTAACTCAGCACAAGTAATTGACCTCTCACCTGAAAAGGCAGTCAAGCCATTACTTCTCACAGAAGAGGTAGACGTACAAGACAGCTTAGGTCTCTTTGAATCGCTATCTTGCTGCTGGCTATGCAGTCTTGAATATGCTCCCTGAGTTCTCTCAGACTCACCGTAACACCCAGATGTAAAATGAGAGGAAGAAGACGTAGACTGAAATAACATTGAGAAATAAATCACATAGTGCATGAGATGCACTTACACTGCACAAAAGTGTACATAAGGTAAAACTCACAATAACCGTAAAGAATAACTTTAGATACAAAACCTTTTCTTTAAAAATAACGTAGGAATTATGCTTGTGCTCTTGATTAGTATTTCCAGGTTTACTCAATACAGTCCTACCAACAGAAGTCAGTTTCTGTAACATTCAGCGTTATTTTTCCTTTATGGATACATTTAGCCTACAAAAAAAATTCCTGTAAAATGGGGAAAAAAGTTGTATGCCTGGCCTGTGAGATGCTACAAACACAACCAAACACAGCTTTACAGATGCCCAAGGGAACATAATTTGCCGTCCGGAAATGGCCAAAACCGATCAGCTACATTAACTAATCCAACTTACTTTTTATTAACCTAAAATATAATTAGCTAAGAAGTGAGTTTCAAGAGAACTGTTTGAACAAGTGTATCTTGTTTACAATAAGCTCAAGCACAACTGATGGAGTTCAGAGTGAAAAGTAGGTTCAAAACAATTCTTGCAGTGTACAGCACTGAAATAAAACAGTTTTAAGCAACTAGTACTATGGTGCTTATAAAATAAAGTTTGGAATAGCCTATGAAGCTGTTTGTCTGGTTACTTGCAGTTCATTTTCCATTTGAAATGCTTTGGGTCTATGTTTCCATATATAAAAAAAAAGTTGAGCTCAATTAAAAAGCTGAATTGAGCTGTTTGCCTTCCCAGAAACTATCTACAACCAAGATCCTCCTTTAAGGATGAACAAAATTTGAGTATGTTATATCTGTATTTTATTTTTACTAAGTTACGGTTTTTACTACATTTAAGCCAGAATTTTTTACCCTTTCAAACTAAGAAGTCTCTTACATATTTCGCTCATCCCGTCACAAAAAAACCGAGAGGGAGACAGAAACTAACGTCAGAAACCAAGTACAAAGACAGGTTCGTTTCCCTCATTAGTCTTCTAATTAACATATCACTTACATTTTAATCATATAGTATTTGATATGTGGGAATTTCAGAGTGTCTTCTGCAAGGTTCACTTGCATTAGAATTTACTTTCATAGATTAATTAACCTTATCGGGGGAAAATGTGTTTTCATCTTGAAAATTCTATACCACCAACTTAACTAGGTATGTAGAACACTTAGAACAATAGACTCCAGTTGCATTTAAACTATATGTAGACACCTACCGTGACCTCCCCTGAAGGCCAACGTGCGCACCCTGGTTCCTCCCTCCCCACCTCTGTTATCTCAGTGTCTTTACTTTCAAGTCACCTTAAGAAAAGGCAACACCTCTTTAATGATGTGAACGCTCTCATGTACCCAAACATCTTTCACTTTGAAAGTGAGTAGAATTTTTACTTCGCTTTCGTTCTACTAAACTTGTTCAGTTTTCTGCTTTTCCCATCTTAGTACTTCTACTGTGCTTCAAAGTGTTTTACTGTCACTCTACTAGTTCACTCTTGGAGTTACAAAGAGCATTCTACAACTCAGTTAATACAAGCTATTAGGGCCTGAGTCTTGAATCTCAGGTAACCACTAAGCCTCTATTTTCTTTCACGGTATGCTGCAAGCAGCATGGGAGTAGGAACAATCAGGCTATGAACTACACCTCACAATTACATTTCCTAAAACAGGTCTCCAAACCCATGAACTTTGTATTAATGCACAAAGCTACTACTATCCAAAAAACACACGTCCTAAAAATAACCGATGGAACCAGTACGAGTAATATCATCTTTGCAATCCACAGGACTATAACATGTATGACATTCTAATCACCCCCTCCTTTTCTTCTTGCTAAATGGATTTTTGCAGAGCTGCTGACTTCAAATTTATTTCTTAACTCTTCATAAAACTAATATGTATCACTATTTTCATCCTCTGAATGTTTTTGAACACTGCTATCTTCTAGCTTTTGCTCCATCTTGAATTAGTAAGACCTACTCATCTAGAAACTTCATGGGGAGCCCCTGCTAGCAGCTTTTCAAATTGGGAAGGCTAAAGTAAAACCCTAGGGTTTCAGTATTTTTTTTCTAAGCATCACACACAAACAGTTCTCACCAATCGGCTTCTGCTTCCCAAAAATCTTCCAGAATGTGGATGATCGAGTGTCCCTGAGTAGTGAGTTGGAGACGATGTTGTAAGCTTCCAAGGAGTTTCACGGGTGTCTCTTTCTCCAATTCTCCAGTCTCTACTGGAACTATTCGACACACTGGATTCCTGAAGAACAACATGCTTATTGTATGCATCTCGTAAATCAAAAATAACTCAGTATCTGATCTGAATATTGAAAATACAGGGAAGCAGAGGTAGTAACAAATCTGGAAACCTTTCATAAGAAACCTCGAGGGATAGCCAAGAAACAAAACAGGCTTAAGAGAGAACCACTGGCAAAAGGAAAGATTTTTTTTTTTTACGTACTTTATAGCAGCTCATTCATCTGTCCTCTCATTAGACCTAGGACAATGAAAAGCTGAAGTGTAAGGCTTTTGAGGCATTACCCTGACTTACGTATCGCAGTAACAGGGCAGAATTAAGGGCCTCATTCTCAAGTGTTATGCAAAAAACCCCACATGTGTAGAAAGAGTCTCCATGACAACAAAAGCACCTCTTTGGCCACTGAAACAAGCTGAATTTCAATGAACATACTGTGATTGAGGAAAAACACTGCAATTTACTTGCTCCATAGAATAATCATTGAGATTAGTAGAATTAATAGAAATAACAGAAATCCAACCATTTTATTAACACTAGGCGGCATTTGTAAGTGATTATTTGTCCATTCTCTTTTTATGAACTATTAATACTAAAAACACAGTAGCTCCTGTGTTTCTTTAAAGCAAGAACAAAAATTCAAAACCAAACCGAAACAATAAAAATCTCAGCTTGTTTTCTTCCTTCAGTGCAGCTTACGACTATTTAACATCCTTTGTGAGAGCTTAACAATCCCTGCATAAGGAATTCTGATTTTGGTATCTATTTTCAGTAGCTGAAAAACATGATCAGGAAAACATTCAGAACAATTTTACACACTACACTTGTCCCTGTCCCTCCATTTAAAAAAGAAAAAATTATAATTCATTTATCATAAAATGTTTACTATGTTGTATCACAAAGCATAGGAATTTTTTTCTCATGCCATTACACTAGTTCAATTTTTGTATCTTAAAGTCACCTAGAAACAACACTATCGCACACATCTGATTAGTTTACAATTAACCTCTTTGTTATGCCTCCTCTGATAAGCAGAGACTAGTTCCCAGACCAATCTCAAAAGTGCACAACATACAAGAATTCATACTTATATGAAAAATAACATAAAGGGAAGGAGAACAAACCCACACAACAGAAACACTTCTTACTTTTACGCCCTAATCAAAACCAAATACAATTTTTGACTGCTCTGTCCCAGAAGTTTGAGTTAAGCTATAATTATTCTCGTTATAGAAATTCTATATTAAAAATTCAAGTCCTCTTTATACCTAAAGCATTACTGATAGTTATACATTTTTTCTTCTAAATGACAAATTTTAAATTATTTGTAACTGAACTAGCTCCTAAATATTTTAATGTAGGCTTTTGAATGGATTAACAAAGTGAAAACGCCTGTCCTTTGCATTCCTATCTGACAAGACTTAAACTTACCTTCTTGCTCCCATCTCTGTAATCTTAACCTGCAAGCAATAATGGAATTTCTTCCTACTAGCTCTGTAAGTACCAAAGGTTAGTCAAGCAATGGAGCTTCCCTATGACTTTATCACTAGGCTCCAGTCTCATACAATAAGCTCTCAAACTACCTCTTACAAACTAGGAGTGGAAAAAAGGGACACAACATAATCCTCTACACAAATATTTTTCCTTCTGTTTTAACTGGCAAGTGTTATAGAGATCATTCCTCAGCTCAGAAACACTTTGCTGAACAGGAAATAGTCAAAGGAATATGCGGTGCAGTGAACACACTGCAGCTCGTGTAATAAAGTAAATAATGTAAGGTACGTTGTGTTAACATTTTTTAACAGCGGTAACACATTGAACTTCACGGCACCGGTTGGGCTGAAGACTCCTCTTCTGATCAACAGCTTTCGGTACATGCATGCTGTGTGTGGACCGTGTCCATAAATCTCTACAAGAGTAAGACTGTGATTTGCTTTTGCTGAGCAGCCAGACAGTGAAAAACGTGTAGGACTCCAAAATGCAAAAATTACTAATAATTGCTTCCCCGTGTACATTCCCTATACCTTATATAATAACAAGCACGTGCATGCTAGAGATAACAAAAATGTAACACGCATACATTTAATTGTGCTAAAAATAATGTTCTATTACTTGTAAAACTGTTTCTCAAAAAGGCATTATATAATACAATGTCCCAGATAGCTTGTCAGCAGGGACCAAAAAGACATTTAAAAAAAAAAAAATTAACATTTAATCACAGAGTTAAGTTTCTGCGTTTCTAAGTTTCTTCTTTTTTGAAGACCAAAATGGGCTTATATTACTGGGCCCAAAACTGAGGTGAGAATTGCTGACAGCAGCAGGAAAAAAAAAAAAGAAAAAAAAAATAATTGAGCCAAACTGCTGTCTGTTGCTTCCAAGCGTCCAAATTAATTTCTAACATAGTTTAATCTCTGCTTCCCATAATACTCTCCCAAACTAAAAGTACCTGTACAGTGCTAATACCTCCTCTTGAGCACAGCTCCCCTCCCCTACAAAAGCAGTTTTGTTAGTGCAAAATGCTGCTTTGTGAAACGGCAAAAGGCCTTTCCTTCAGTGCCACCTATTGCACACAAAGCCCAGCTGTACTAAGATACTGACACGACAGGCTGATGTGAATCTGAAGCTCTTCTTCGTACCTTTGCCAAAGGCAGGTGCTTCGGAACGGTGCAGCCTCATTAGCTCGCAGCACAGCCCTGTACTTTTTGCATCATCAACACATCGAGCGTAATGCCCTACACACAACAAAGTTCAGACAAAGCCCTCACCTCTCCCTCGACAGAAAACTCCAGTTACCCAGGTTTAAGATGGCAGTGACTCATAAGAAAATAGATCCATATTAGCAGGATGCCCTCTCATTCATCAAAGAGCGCATTTTTAAAAGCGCAGCTACAAATAAGAGCGGGTAAAACCAGAAAACCTCGAACTACCAGTTCACTGATTACTGTCATTGGCCTGGTTAGTGAATTTTTGCATTTTAGCAACTTTCTTTGTCTGACTTTTTGGGCTTTTCTTGGTAAAAAAAAGACACTTTAAAATTATTTCTACTTCACAAAAATTAAAAAAAAAAACACATTACCTGGTATCCAGATTCTAATCTCCATGAAGATTCTCTTGTACTATATGCACCAGATAAACTATTTCCAGTTCTAGATCCTAGAGGAGAGCTGGAAGTCTGAACAGATATCCTGCGAGGAATTCTTGAGGGTTTTGACTCCATTCTTTGTATCCTGCACAAGGACATATTGATCATTTTTTTCTCATAGAAGGAACTCAAGCAAAACAGGCACGAGTCATTCCGAGTGTAACATAAATATGATTCACCCATACAAATATTTACACAGTGCTTTGGTCTGTGTATCAGTAAAGTGGGGAAACAAGTTCCTGTCCTAGTTTCTGTAACCTCTTCTTTACATCGCCTCCCATCCCACATTAGAAAACTAGAAATACAGTCCCTTTTGCCGTATTTACCATTTTGTTACAATATATCCTTGCTATGATAAGAGGCACTCCCTTAGGAACCACACAGTACTAGTATTAACACAAAATGAGTCAGGAATAGAGTACTCAAATTTCTTAAATTCATGTATTATGGTTTTGCTAATGAACTGCATCTCAACAACTGCAGAAATTATATTCAGACTTACTCCTCAGTGTTGAAATTACAAAACTTCACCATCCTGTGAAAAAACACGTCTGCAGTCTACCTGCCTTCAACTTCTCCAAAGACAACTCCCACAGAAGCAAACACATGCAAAGAAACACAGGCTATCGCATAGGTGTATTTTTAAATTTACTATTCACTCACTGAGTGTTTATTTGCCTTTTGCTATTACTAGGCATTTCAAAAGAAACATTGGTGCCTTTTCCCCATGAGAATTGTTCCTACAGTCATCCCTGTCCTTGAAATGGTATCTGACTTAACATTTCTCTAAAACTCCAGACAGTTTTAGAGAGAATCACTCCAGATTTAGAGAATCACTCCAGACAGTTTTAGATTTAGAGAATCACTCCAGACAGTTTTAGAGAGAATCACTCCAGTAGATTCTTCCTCCTCAGGATAGTACAGACAGAATCAGACGACAAACAGTAGCTCTTAAATATAAAATTTAAGGGAACCGCAGTATCCTCAGCGATGCGGTACGTGAAGAGTAGCACGATACCTAACAACTCAAACAGATGGCCAAGAATTTCATTGATACAAGGTGATTTGCAGAAGTGGTACAGTCTATTTAACCACTTTTAATTCTGTCCTAACCTTCTTGAGAATAGGAGTAAGCTACATTGATTAAAAAAAACCCCATCCATCAATAAAACACATTTTCTCCACTATTCAGCCATGCTCATCGGCATCACATGCAGCAAAAAAGCTGCTGCATCGATCCTGACACACCTCACGTCTCGCTGCAGTTTCAAGGTGAATCCACGTACCTGGGACTTTTAATCTTCGCTAAAGTCACACTGCATTAAATATTGTACCTGGTAAAAGCCAGTTCGTACAGAACTCAATTGACAGAACAGCTGAGGCAGCTGAGGTTAGTTTCCTTAACCACTATTCTCATGCATGTTCAGTCGCTAGCTAGCTTTACAACAGCAGTCAAAACACAAACTAGCCAAAAGGCCTAATCTTGAAAGGAGGACTTTAAAAATATAACGTACACCAAGTATAAATGACTGCTTACCTTTGTGCACAAAAGAGCTACTGGATTATACTACAGAGGACACCAGCTTCTCTAGACCACACTTCCGACACTAGTAACCCATTGGTATTTGCCAGAGCCATCATCAGTTAAACAAGATCTGGTCAGAAGTCTGACATGCTCACTTGCCCAACTTTGCATTAATATACTGAAATAATGAATTAATTTTATTTCCTCGCTCACATTTAAAACCCTAGGTAAATACGGAGCAATTTATATAATTATCAAGTTGTAAACACATCTGTACCAATAAGAATATTCTAAGCAGTATTTCAGAGCTCAAAAGAACACTGTAAATTGTGAAAGTTTAAAAGAAATTGAGGACAAACCTCATTATCTAAACTACACCACTTCAAGTGGATCATCAGTTCAATAAAATGTAACAATCATAATTACTCCTAAACTGTAACAATAGCTAATTTAACCTTCAGAGTAATCTGCCATAATGTGCACTAAAAGTTTAGTACTTGTATGAAGCTGCACTGAGTGTAAAAAATAACTATCAAAGTTGCAAACTGTGAAGCTAAAATAATGTGACAGTAATACAGACTAGAGTGCATGCTGGACACGACAGCCGTACATCTCGATGAGATCCGATACTCAAAGCGCCGTTTGTCTATGTTTTATCCTGATATAAAACACAAGGAACAAACACACAGAACAATGGATCCAATTCTGTACTATTAAGTACTCGACAAAGAGTGCCAGCATTATCTCCTTTATTATAGATCATTCTGTTTCTGAATCGCTTTGCTTCACATAGGCGTGGAACTAGATGAATTAAATAACATAGGTAAAAGTCAGACACTGACGTACATAGAAAATGCAAAGGTTCAAGAAGGGATGGAAGCTCCTACTCGTAGGCATTAATGTCCAGATGAATCAGTGGAGGAGACAGAAGCGGAAGAACAATTTCAAAGACTAATTTAGAGATCATCTAATACTAATAAAATTGCTTATGCACCATCCACAGAAAAAATAAGAGCATTCAGATAGAACAGGACAGGGTGGAAGACTGGACACCAGAGCCAACTACCTGCTGAAGCTGAAATGGAGTCCAAAATTAGCAAAGTGCTTCTACAGATACACATAAGTAGGCACAAGACTAATTTTCTCCTTCGGTGGTAGCCCCAAGAGGACAATGGCATCCATCACCCTAATCTTTTAAATTAGCACAGGCTGTGATTTCAACCCAAGTATGTCAGGATAATGCTCTCTATATAATATTTTCTTTCTCCAAGTAAAGAAATCTAGCAGAAACTATATCCAAAAGAAGGTGTTAAGACCAAATTAAAACAGCACAATAGAAGAGGCAAGATTTAATGTGTCAGTTTATGTATACGCACTATGATTAATTTCTGGAATACAGCCTTACATATTTTTCTGTAGGCTTGGCCTCAGCCAGCAAATCAGAAGGATCTGCTATAAAGAGCAATCAGAGACATGTAAGAACGAGCATTTGACATCTGCCATGTCTGATGCAGAGGTGAAAAGATGCTGAATAAAAGGCCTTATGGTCTAGGCAAAGAACTTCTGCTCAAGGAAATTGGATTTTAGCTTTACCTTTCAACAAAGATTCAGTGACATAAAGCATGTCATTAAGAGTAATCATTTTTTAAAATTTACTTGCAAACCAACTAGCAGAAATCAGAATAGCTTGAGCTGGGAGGGATCCATCTAGTCCAACCACCCTGAAATGAACGGGGACATCTTCAACCAGATCAGATGACTCAGAGTCCCATCCCACCCGACCTTGCACGTTTGCAGGAATGGAGCATCTACCACCTGTCTGGGCAATCTGTGCCTGTATTTTACCACACTCATAATAAAAAATGCCCTCCTTAAATTTACTCCTTGTCCTATCACAACAGGCTCTGCTAAACGTCTGTTCCCATCTTTCTTACGAGCCCTTTTAAGTACTAAAAGGCTGCAATGAGGTTTCCCCAGAGCATTCTCTTCTCCGGGCCAAATAACCCCAATTATTTCAGCCTTTCCTCATAGTCTTACCCAGATGGACAGAGATGCAGCTGAAGTCAATGGAGACACGATGTGCATTTACTAGACAGACAAAACTAGATCTAGGCATTTGAACTCTGGTGATCAACATGAGCCTGAAATCTTTTGGGATTTGGAGGTTTTTTCCCAGAGTTCTCTGGAAACCATTTTAAGCACTGCACCTTTAAAGTCTGAAACACAACTGTCTTCACAGGCGGCTTGAATACAAACAAAAAACATATACAAGGCTTATGCTGATCATGGTAACACAGTGAGGTGGTCACAAATAAGGGGAACGTGCTAAGCTATCACAGAGCACAGGACAGAGCCACACACAATGGTCTTATGCTAAAAAAAAAATCAACCACATTATTAAAGCTGCAATAACACTTGTGTGCAAGGGGAATATTGTGTTTGTATACAGTATTTCAGAATAAGAATGATTCCCTTTTGCAGTATCAGCATCTTAAGGGTTTTCCTGAGGAAAGACACTCAAAACCTCAAGCATTTTGTTTACATGCACAGGAATTCAACAAACCCCAAGTGGTAATTAGCCACACCATAGTGACTTCTATAATAACAAAGTAGACATGTACATTTACATAGAAGGTAGTGAGACCAAAAATACTTAAATTGCTTCTCTGAGGAAATTATAATCATAGTAATAGAAATTGTGTTGTAGTCTGAACTGATTAAAAAGCCTGTTATTGCCAAAAAGAAAAGGAACACCTTACTCAAATACCACACCTGCTGGGTCCTTCATTGAGAAGCCTCAGCACAATAACCTGGGAAAACACACTTCTGGCTTCTCCATTATTTTGACACTACTCACGCTTGTATCCAACACCAGAGAAATGAGAAAGTGTAGAGCTGGATGAGCAGTACTCTTCTTACTGAAGCAACGTATTTCATCAACTTTTACCACATTACACTACTTAGCAAACAAAACCTCATGAAAAAATCTGGAAACAACTCTGTTGATTCCTGAAATAAGGGACTTATGCAGTGCCTGTCAAGACTTGGTCAGAAACCAAGTTCTGAAATAAAACTTTGAAGTCATACCTGGGAAACAGATGACCAACTTGAAACGGGAGGTGGAGCTGCACAGCCTATTTTGAGCACACAGATCAAATGTCCTGCCCTTCTCGATCTGTCATCCCTTCAACGGCACTATAAAAGATCAACTAGACCTAACATAGCCACGGACAGAGATAACAAGGAGATAAAAGAGCCAAGAGGTCTTTGCGGGAAAGCAAAGCAATCTGAAAAGATAAAAACAACACAGAGAGCAAGTATTTCTCTTCTGCCTTGACCCCTCTACTGCTGAAAGAGGAACAATTTCAGCTAGTCATGCCTACCAGTAAGCAAAGCCTTTGCCAGCTTCCATGATTTCTACTACCAGTTTTAAGCATTCTTGTACCCTCCATCAGAGGGAAGCATGAGCTTCACGACCTGCTCCTAAATTCAAGTCTTCTACCTCGGAACTATGCAGTGACACTTCTGCCTAAGACTCGAGCTCTCACGTCTATGTGTTTTTGTGCAGTTTAACATAAAACCATTAATAAGATCTTCTCCCGAGCAACTTGTGCTCACGTGTCTTCCTCGGGGCTTACTCACAATCACGTTTTTATGACAAACAAAATGGAGCTCACGAGCCTTTCTCTCAGACTGTGCAATTCTTCGTTCGGGGTATTTCCTCAATCTTCACTGTAGTAAAATCGACAAACAACTCAGCATCCTCTCAGGAGTCCAGGGAGAAGCAAGAATATTTACAAATGCCGACGGCTGCCCACGCTGCAGCGGCTGGAGCCGTACCGCGGGGCCGTTCCCGGAGCCCGGAGCCAGCGGGAGCTCCGCGGAGCCGCCGAGGGCACCGCACGTCC
>VZTX01016565.1:24892-49472 GCA_013400915.1 Pardalotus punctatus
GGCTATGAGCGCGCGCGGCGGGGGAGCCGTGAGGGGAGTGTGAGGGCTGTGGGCGGGAACTGAGAAACCCTCCCAGGAATGGCAGGATTCCTTTTCGTGCGCCGAGCAGCGGCCCCAGAGACACCCGAATGGACTTCCACGTTCAGCCTGAGAAAAGCAACAGGGTCTTTGCGTTTTCTCTCTATGTTACGTGCTCTTCCTGGCCTGAACCCTGCACCGTAAATGAATCCCCCGTCTCTCGTGACCAGGTACAGGAGCCCGTCCCTGAAGGACGCGGCGGGATGGAGATGTTGGACACAGCCTCCTCAGCGGCAAAGCGACAAAATTGCCAATAATTTTAATTTTATCGAGGCCTCCGTTTTGTCCTCTTGAAAGTAACAGACACTGACAGGCGTTTTAACTTGAGGGGAAAAAGTTTCATGATGTAGGAAATCAGGAGATAATCTTCCCAAGTTCTTAAAATGCCAAGCCTTCACATAATCAGAGAGATTTTAGATCAGCAATCCTAAACAAAGGATGATTTCCAGTGTCCCTGCCCGCTACAGACCACGGCAGAAACTTCACGCTGTGTTTCAGAGCCAGGCCCTGAAGAAGACAGGTTATGTTATTTTACTTAGGAGTCTAGACTTGTATCACAGCAGTCACGAGCCTCGGTATTTTACTGATCCAACATTCGTCCATCCGTCTGTCGTCAGTCTGCGGCAGCGCTTTCCTGAATCCCGACATCACGGTGAGTGCCGTAGATCTCGCTGTTGCAAATGGGATAAAGGAATGTGCAACAGTAGCAGGCTGCCTTTTCCATAAGGGAAGGAAAAAAAGAAAAGAAAAAAGTGGCGGGAAAAAGAAAAAAAAAAAAAACCAACAAAAAAACCGCAACCAGCCACGCTGACACGGGGCTACAACACATACAAATTCAGTGTGTCCGTGCCTAATAGGTCTGACAGATCTGGGACGCACGTAAGGCCAGCCAGGCTGGTTTGAAGCTAGCCGGGTGGTACCTAAATTGCAGACAGTTCTGTTGCTGTGTTTACAACATCCTTGATTCCGTTTCCTTTCATGCTTTTAAATATGTTTTTCCATATGATTGGATTGTGTTGCATTTTGTTCACTGATTCCCACAGAGAAAGAGTGGGCAAAGTACTATTTGATTGGAGACAAGGATAAAGGGCTGGGAAGCGCTGTTAACAGAGAGGAGCAGTTAAACAAAAACTGATAGGGAGAGAAAGCCTGCCGGTTTTTTGCCGATGGGCATGTTGCCTTTCACCGTTACCGCCATTGCCAAAAGCATTGCTTATTGGACTTGGGAAAATCTTGTCTATAGCACCCTGAAGCAGACTTCTGCACCAGCCATTACCATTTATTTGGCATTTCTGTGTCCAGGGAAAGAGGACAGCTAGAATGCATTCATGAATGATTCCAGCAGCAGCAGCCGCTCTATTTCCTGGCTAGCAAACAAGAGCACTTAAAGAAAGAGTTAGATCTACATTAAATTCAATCCTTAAAGGAGTCATCCTGTGTTTTAGTCATGCACAAACAAGTGTTATTCACAGATCTTGTGAAATGCCTGTGTCAGTGTAGAGGATGAAGCGTAGGGCCTTCCCTGAAGCCAGGATAGATCATGGCTACCGCTAAGCAAGGGTGTTAGGCTTTTTGTTTTAAAAGCAACTTAGAAGGTAAGTGGGGAAAGCTCTATCGAACACAAACTTTCAGAGCTCTTCAACTCAGTCTTGCTATGATCAGAAGAGGATTTACTGGGAATGCTAAGATGTCATACCATTCGCTACATTAATTTTGATATTGGAAGCTTTGAAATGAAAATACTTTTTAACTTTATCAAAATCAAACTGAAATAATTTCGGCCCATATGGATCACAGTTTTATGAGATAAAACACTGGTGCACACCCATCTTACAAAGGTTTCCCTCTTGTTGCTTTACTTTATAAATCTATACTTCCCTTTCAATATCCAGCAAAAATCATTGTCCAGTGTCCCTGACAATTATTTTTTAAAGCACAAATATATTTACTTAACCCTGTTACCAATTTATTTTAATCAGGTTTACCTGTGCCTTCTGAGTTACATCTGTTCTTGCTTTAAAGCAGTGTAAAGTAGAAGGCAATTAAACCACATTAACAGATTAATTTTGTAAGTATTATTGTACTTCAGGTAGATGGACCAAGTGTACCTGTATCTTCTTTTGAAATTTTAGTTTTTGGCTAAAACATATATTTTGTAAACTAAAAGAATGTGTCTTATAAATTACAGAAATCATTAGAATTGTTAAAAATAAGTTGGTTAAGTTTTATAAAGGTGATGAGGTGGTTTGTTTTTTTTTTTTCTGTAATTACTATTTCTGGAATTCTAATATTATGGAAAGTGTCAATGTTTTAAAGTCTTTCTTTACTTCTTTTCTTCTTCCTATGGTCCAAGTCAGGAAGAAGGCTAAAACTCTATGAGGCACAAAATTCTGCTTCTGGTACGTTTTTTTCACCAGGGAACTCTTACTGCTCATTAAACACTGATCAAAATGCTTCTGTTGGTTTGTCTTCTCAGAAGACTATATTCTCTTTCATTCATTTCTGTGGAATAACCAGTCTTCTAAAGAGAGACACATAAAGTTAAAACAGAAAGATTACTCAGAACTTCAGCAGACAGCTGAAACAACTACCTTTTCCCTTTCCAATAGCTTTTATGGTTAAGGAGAAGAAAAATCTAAATATTTGTTTACCTTGTGAAAAAAGTCTCAATAAATAGGAAGAATTCTTCACCTTATATCACACATGTAGATTTTTTCCTCCTTTTTGCAATAGAGGAAGCTAATAGTGAAAAGTCACGACACATTTTAGAGAAAAGAGAGTGTTTAGACATCAGTATTTTCTTTCATCTTGCTATCCAGGATGATGTCTTCAACCCAGGCTAGAGCAGTGGAAATTACTCCATTGGAGATGAAAATGTCTTTGTTTATTATCATTTAGCAAGAAATTTTAGTTACTAAAAACTTGATTAGGCTTAAACTATCTTTCTATATACCTGTTATAAGAATCTTAGTTGCACAAAAGCAACACACACACACAGAAACCTATGGGGTTAAAAAATTCTTTGAACAGCAATAGCAATGTAAGATTTTACTCTGATCTATCTGAGCTCTGCTACTGAGGATAGTATGTAAATAACGTGGGGAATGCAATATGTTTTACTTTGATGTTGATGAGAATGGACTGGAATCCGGATACAACATAATTATTGTTATTGTCATACTGTGACTAATTCCGAGTTAAAGCAGAGAAGGAAGTGGGAGGAGCAAAACATTAGGAATTATTGCTTACATGTACATACAACAAGGAGTTCATTCTGCTTTTCATGTAATTGAAAGACAGTCACGGCGTTGTCTCAAAAGAACTATTCGGATTTATTTAATTAATTATTTATTTTTATTATGTCAAACACTTTTGTGGATGGGAACAAATGACTGTGATTAAAACATAATTAAAACCAGAAAACATTTGCAACTGTTGGTGAAACTATACCTCTCTGTTGCTCTTGCTTTACGAGTGAATAGATTAATACCCCTTTCTTAAGGTTCAACTAGGAAAGAATGAAAATGAACAACTGCATTTTGCTGTGCATTCAATAACATCGGAGTAAATCTCTTCCTCTTGTGCCTAACACAAATGAGAAAATAAATATTGAGTAGATTTGACTTAATAAATCACGTGAAGGATAAGGAATATAGACCTTGTTTCTACTGTTATATGTACTGCAAGTGTATTTTACCTGTGGAAAAGCTGCTCAACTACTTAGTCTGCCTGATTTTTTTACTTTACAGTGCAGATGTGGTAGATTTTTTCTTTACAGTGCAAATGTGGTCCATTTAAAAAAACATACAATCATTCATTTAAAACAAAGGGATGTGTACCTAAATATAACAAAGGCCTAGTTAGAGTTTACCTGAGAAGTGATTTACACTAAAAAGGCCCGATTATGCTTCACTGTGCCCATTCTAAACCAGCTTGAGATAATGAAATTGAAGAAGAAAAGGCTTTTGATTTGACCAAAGATAAGGAACCACAACTCAGCGGAGATGGGAAGGGAGAAGAAAAGAGATGAGGTCACACTTCTGCATTTGGCATAAGGTATTCTTGAAGGTTTTTATCAGGGAGGTTCACGTGAGGCTGAGACAGCATATCTTCACCTTTGCCTCACACAGAGAGGGCTGAAAATAACAAGAAAACAACATAGCCAATGCTGGAAACAGATCAGGAAGTGAAAATGTTCTTCGACTTCATGGGATATTGAACAACAAAGGCATTTTTGTTACGTTTTTTACTGATGTGGATAGGTGCTGTTGGCATTACACAGACTATGATACTGGACATGTGCAGAGTTTGTGGGAAGGAACACCAAATACTAGACTTGCATTTCAGAGCTATAAATTGAAAACAGTTAGTGACACACATCTTTATGATGGCTGATTATTTTATCCTCACAGACACATCCTTTAGTACTACAGAATTTAAGATACAGTAAGAAAAATTAGATCTTACATTTCAAATCAAATTTTTAGCATAGTTAAGTAGTATTTTACTTAACATTTTCATTATTAGAGCTGGAGCCTACTAACAAATCTATTGCTTCCAAAAGTAGCCGAAGGCGGGTTTGGTCACAAGCTGTCAAAACAAGAAATTATCACAACTAGAAGTATCTGCTTTCTTTGTATATGTTTGTTGAGTAGATTGGGAACTAAAATGTTAGTGAAACAACTGCATTTTTCAAACTGCTATTCAAATTATTGTTAACATAGGAACCTTTAGTGTTTTGACTGATGATTTATCTGTGTTTGGCAGAAAGTCATAGAAAGAAAATGCATGTCAGGCTATTAGCATGCTCACTTCTCATTAAAGGTGTAAAGAATAAAAAAATTCTAAAAATACAACCAGTAACATTTTGCTTCTAAAACAATGACATGTGGGAGAAAAGGCTTTTACAATGGGAGCAGTTCTGAATAGCAGCTGGTAGAGCCTATTTAGAAGACTTTTGTATGAATCCTATGCTGATCAAAATTCGGAACTTAAACTGTCGTTAAATGCAGTTAAAGGTCAGAGATCATCATCTCCAGAGACAATTGTTTGCAGTATTTCTAACCTCTTTTATGTACGGGAGGCATGTGCAATGCAAGAAACTAGACAAACCACTGCAAAATAAGGTTTTCTTGGCAACAGGAAAGAATTTACTGCTCCTAACAAAGACCAGGATACAAACGGGTTTGAAATTCAGACACAGACAACTGTTGGAAAAGAGCCGAAGATTAGCACTTGGCTTGCATCAGCTGCCTAGTAGGAAAAGGATATAATGTCACTTTTTTCTAGGAAGTTGCCCCTTCGTCACTGGAGTGCTTTCATAGGAGTTCACACTTAGAATTTGGAAATTTAATTTTTAGTGATAAGCATTTACAGAAGCTGTAGTTAATACATATTGACATGTCATGTCATGATCCTGTGACACTCTGTGGTAATGGAGTATCCCTTTGGCCAGTTCAGATCAGCTGTCCTGGGTGTGCTTCTCCCCAGCTTCTTGTGCACCTTCTTGCTGCCAGAGCGTGGGAAACTGAAAGGTCCTTGACTTAGGATGGGCACTGCTGAGCAACAACCAAAAGCATCACAACGTCAACATGTTTCTCACACCGAATCCAAAACAGAGCACTGGAACAGCTACTGAGAAGAAAATGAACCCTGTCCCAGCTTAAACCTGGACACCTGTGCAGACACTGGCATCTTACCACGCTCTTTAGATTCTAGTGAAAACTAATATTGCATCTAGTATTTGCTAGTGGTGAGATTCCTGATATCTTGGAAGTGGTTCTGCAGACTTCACGCAAATAAATAGCTTTGTACAGGTAACTGACTAATATTAAACTTATACTTACAAATATTACTGACATCCTCTGTAACACAGCTTGTGACATTCTTTCTTAGATCACTAGACTGGTTATCAAGCAGCAGCCCTGATATGCTATGGGGCTTACGGATCTTCTCACAAGCCATAATAGTCAGCATACTCATAAATCTTTGTAATGCAAGGTGTTAAAAGAAGCAAAAAATAAAATTGATATGAAGATACTGGCTGCACCCGCACTGTATTCCCAAGTTTGCAACAGGAACTTGGGCTTGGACACCGACATATATTAAAAAGAATGTTTCATAATTTATTGAAAACATACTGGTTTTCTTTGGAAACAATTTTGGGATATCTGTTTTCACCGGTTTGGAAAGGTAGCCTTGTTTTTACTCGTTGATTACCTTGAGATCGTGCCACACTTCTGGACTAACTACAGTAATTTTTTTAACTTGCAAATACTGAGAAGTCTACATCAGGTTTCTTGTATAATGTATACTGCATTTCTCATTTCCAGTGAGACCCATGCAAAACTAGAAAGCTATTTAATTTCCTTTATTTAACTGTACATAGTCCTAAGGCTTTTGTATAAATGCACCAAAACTTAGTTCTAATTAATAGCTACCTGATTTATTTATCAGGTAAAAGCAAGAAGAATGGATGGACATTTTAGGATATTGTACAATTAACTCAACCAAAAGGTTTTGAATAGAATGGACTGACCAAAAGTTGAAATTTGCTATTAAGGTCACTGTCCTAATGTCTATTCAATACTTGGGACATCAACTCCCTCACCAGGAGACCTGTTCCAGTGTTTGACTGCCCTCCCCGTTAAAGAAATGTTCCCTAATGTCTCGTCTGAGTCTCTCCTGGTGCAGCTTTGAGCCGTTCCCACGTGTCCTGTCCCTGGATCCCGGTGTGAAGAGCGCAGCATCTGCCTCTCCAGCTTCTCAGGCATCGGTGAAAGTCCGGGGGTCGCCCCTCAGATGCCTTCTCTCCAAACCAGACAGGCCCAAAGCCCTCAGCTGCTCTTCCCAGGATGTGTCTTCCAGCCCCTCACCGGCCTGGCTGCCTCCAGCGGTGTCCGAGAACCTTCATGCCATTCCCCAGTGCTGACAGCCCGTACTGCTCCTCCAGCGGAGTCCGAGGACCTTCATGCCATTCTCCAGTGCTGACAGCCCGTACTGCTCCTCCAGCAGCGTCCGAGGACCTTCATGCCATTCCCCAGTGCTGACACCCCGTACTGCTCCTCCAGCGGTGTCCGAGGACCTTCATGCCATTCCCCAGTGCTGACACCCCGTACTGCTCCTCCAGGGGTGTCCGAGGACCTTCATGCCATTCCCCAGTGCTGACACCCCGTACTGCTCCTCCAGCAGTGTCCGAGGACCTTCATGCCATTCCCCAGTGCTGACACCCCGTACTGCTCCTCCAGCGGAGTCCGAGGACCTTCATGCCATTCTCCAGTGCTGACAGCCCGTACTGAGCACGGGGCTCACGGTGAGGCTGCACCACTGCCAAGCTCGGCAGGACCATCTGCTCTCGTGATCCTCTGGCTGCTGCTCATCTGCTGTCAACCAGCACCTCTGCGTTGGGAATTGAAAGTATAATAGCCATTGATACTGGAATAGAAGAAGTAAATGAAGAAAACAAATGAAAATATTCAGAGTCAGAAACTCAGGAAACAGATCATTTAGGCTAAACACAGGATTGCCAGATCATTCTCACATAATTGGATCTGTAGGAGGAGTTAGCTATGTAATAGAAGAACTGCATCTCTTCGTGGTCAATTGACCCTTGCCTAGGAGAGGTAAAAATCAAGTTCAGTCTCCTTCTGGGAAAACTCTCCCTGTATTTTATGAAATGTCCTTACATTATGCTATTGGCTAGGCTGTGTATATGAGAAAATGAGAAGGGTGGGTCATGTCACTGGAAGCTGTTATGCAGAAAAAGGTTAGAAATAATTCAATGTTCATGAAACCAGGAAATAAGATACTTTCTTTTACAACGTTACTGCCTTTACCACTAATAATCAGACATATTATCATATGAAAAATCAGATTGTTTTCACAGAAACAAATTGTTCTTCTGAATGAAAAGATAACTTTTACATACAGATTTTCACATCCAAGACATTATTTAAAAATTAAGGGTCTCTTTAATATGTTAATGAGTGTAAATAAAGGCCTCATCCAAAATCCAGATCAAAAAAATACTGGTTAACATTTTTCTTATGCTGATCTATTGTATTTTCTTCCGTAAGACTTATAGTTTTCTGTTGAACATATTTCTCTTGCCTTATTGACATTTCCTGTGTGATCCATCATGTTTTAGCCACAGCCTTCATGATACTTACTTTCATATTATCTGTACCGCGAAGCACACATGAACTGTAATGATCCATTGGATATTTTTAAAATAACTGCTCTTCTAATATAGAAGAAAAATCAAAGATGGTCTTAACCCCAGTATCAGACAAAATAGTGAGGAAGCAGCGCAGGAGACAATGAGAGCATATTTCTCCATTGGACAGCCAGTGGTTTCAGCAAAACGTCATCACGTGTTGAAAGGTTGAATTCTAATCCTTACGTGCAGGACACCAGTGTAAAGATGGTTCAGACGCGAGGGCACAAGGACTCGATGACCCCTGGGTCGTGTCCAGCTCCACCCCGTGAGTCCCCCGGCTGTACCGCCGCGAGCCGCCAGGTGGCGCCCCCGCCGAGCGGCCCGGCCCGCGCGCAGCACTTCCGAAACACTTCGGCTCTTCGGGATGAGAATTGCTACTTATCTGTACAATGTCTACTGCTGCAATGGGAACAGTGAAAAGCCTGAGTAAATAAAATTAATTCAGCCTTTACCTGAATTTTCAAGCACAAAAATAAAAATAATTTAGCCAGAACCAAATACAGAGCCAACCCCAGATCTCGATGGAAAATGGTGGAAACAATCCTGTGGGGGTGGCATTTATCAGTTAACAACTGAAACTATACACAGGCAAGATGTCATGTACAAAAACTAAAGAAAGTAATAGTACACTGACAAAACATTAAAAAAGGCTTTCACAATATTGCATTTCCTTTAAAATACCCATATGTAGGTAGAAAAAGGTTTCTAAAACATACTCCAGGCTCAATTCCTCTCTTGTGTAATCACATAACAGCACGTGGGGTTTTTTCCCTTTTTCTACCTCAGTACCCGTTTCCCTCACCGATGCAGCCCGGTTTCTTTTCCCTTCGTTGTAACTGTTTATTAGAACCAGTGGACACAGTAACACTGACTGGTGAAATCAGAATCAGAAACCTTGTGCTGCAGTAATAACTGATTTTGATGTATCCTACGACATTATTTCTCCGTTCTCTTGTGAGGAAAACTGTTCACATGAGTAAATCTTGCTCTGGAAAGCTATGCATTGAAGCGATTTTACAACTGAATTACTATTGATTAACTGTTTCCCAGTGATGTACAAAGAGGGGAAAGACCACACTGAAAGACAAACTGTATCACCCCAATCCTAATACTCTCAAACTGCTTTTAAATACTCTTTGAGAAATTGCTTTGTTGCAAGCCATTGTGATGCTTTATTTATGTAATTTGTGCATACTTTTGGTAGTTACGTGAGAAGGACAAGGTCACTCATTGCATCACTGAAACAACTGAGAGTATATACTGGGGATAAGTTAACCCGTTTAAGTTTTGAAAATATCCATTGTATCTGCATCTTCTAATAAATTTACCACTTTTCTTTGTATCCCTTGCAAATAAGGCTTCCATCCATGCAAATGCATGCAAAACCACCAGATTTGCCTTGTTTATATGTCATTATCAACGTTAAAGATTACTTTCATAAAATATTAGAGACTTTCTATTCAGTTACAATCATAAATGTTGGTGTCACTTTATGCCTTTTGCGTCCCAATCAATTAAGAACTGGTCAGCTTTGAAATCAGTCATGGATTTTTTAACTGTCTCCTGCTTCTTCTTCAAGATCATCTGTCTTCTTATCTCAGACTATAACAAGAATTTAGCATATTGCTGAACAAGTAATATCGTCTGGAATTTAAATAATGTAGATCCAGTAAGAAAAATATTTACATTTGAGGAAAAGTGGATTGAGTTACGGATTATTACTTACCTGTGAAGTTAAAATCCCAGAATTTGAATCTAGCTCTGGAGAGCAAAAGAAAAGGTCTTACAAAAAAGAAAGCTTATATCTAAGAATTTTTATAACACAACTCAGCCTGCTCCTACTTATTGGGCAGAATTAAAATGTTCTTACGCTAATATATTTAGATTCCTGTGATTACACTTGGCATAATTAAATTTAGAATGTGTTTTGTTTGGAAAGTATCATATAGCCTCTGCATTATAGTCACTTAATAAAATAAAGAACTATAGTAAGAAATACTCATAATTTCTCATAATTTAAGGCACATGCATGGTATTAGTTAAATAACTTAGTATCTTACATATCAAAACTATAAGTTCTTTTGTTTGCTTTAGTAAAGCATGACTGCCAGTTTCATATGAAGAGATAATACAGAGAAAAGCAAACACACAATTTTAATTCCATCACCAAGCTCTATGAGTTGCAAGTGAGAGGTGAAAACAAATACAGTGTATTCCTTTAAAATCACCAGTCTGCATTCCTCATTGCCAGTTCTAACATAACCAGTTATAGGTAATGTTTATTTTATGATAAAGAGTCATTCAAACAAAAAACAAATACATGCAATGAACATTGCTTATGTTCCTGAATCCAAATAGTTCCTGACAGGAAGGAAGGAAGGAAGGAAGGAAACCACAGGTGACCAGAACAGAATTGAGTCTGCATATTACACCTTCTGAGATTGTCTGTCAGAGCTCATTTAGACAACAGTTCTAGACTTTCAAAAGCCTGGAGCCATCTGAAGATTCACACAGGATTTTTAAAGTCTGGATAAAATTGACGTTCAAAGCCTTGGCCTCAAAGCCCCATTTAACTGGCCTAATACTGAGCGCTTTATAAGAATCCAAATTGCTGGTTTTGGCCTCAGACTAAATAAAATAAAGGTTAAATTCTAAATCTCCAAAGATTTGTTTACTAATAAGTTTGGTGCTTTTTGCAGTGGCTTTTCATCAGAAAGATGGTCATTATCCTGGCCTGAGATATTGGTGGCAATGATCCCTAAAACCATCGGCGGGGCTTTCTGTGCTCACCTTCACTCACTTGCTAAGGTATGGCAGTATTGTTGAAACAGCATTTAGAAAAAAGTCCTGCACTGTGAGCTAAGTCCATTGACTGTAGAAAAAGTGATATTATGACAAGGGGAAAAAACAACCACTAATACAGTAATTCACTCAATCACAGTCTGCTTATTCCATCCAATTTCTGTTGCACCTCTCTCTCGGAAGTTAGTAAAATTTTCTTCTGTGGTCTTTGCTTTCTCTATGTTGTATATACACATAGATGGATTTGGGAGTCCTCCAAAGAATAGGGTAGAAGTAGGGTATCTTGTTTAACACTATACTCGACCAACTATTTATTTTACTTTTTGCCTACTTTTGCCAAATAAATGTTTCTTTTCATTAGTATTTTATGAGGAAAAGGAGTATCCTGTTAGAGCCAACAAACCAAGACTCAGGAGAAACCATCAGAATTGTCAAAGTAAAGAGAATAAACATGAGAAACTTGTGTCCTTATCACATGGAAACAAAGCTAATGAAGAAAGCATAGGAATAATGCAAAAAATTGGAAAAATATTTTGAGGAAATTTCCTCCATCTTGTACTAAAAATATTTTATCAAAAATTATATCTATCTCAGCATCTTCTTCAATGATCTGCAATAAAATAATAACGATATCTACATGTTCTTAGAGGAGCATGCAGTTGTCTGCATGCATTCATTAAGGATCCAGCAAAGCAGCTAGTCCCATGCTAGTGGGAAACATGCAAATGCCAGGAGTCAGCAGCCTGTCTTCTTACGATTACCTACTTAAAAGGAAACCTTTCCAAAACTATTTACCTTGTGACAAATGTTTCCTCTGTCTAGATGATTGCTGAAAGAATTTTACACCGAAGTCTTGCATAAAGTCAATTTACTTGCTTAGTTTTAAGTACTGAGTCAGCCTGTTAGTTTGAGTGCACTGTGTTAAAGTACACCTTGACAAGCATCTGCTCCTGCCAAGGAAATTAGCTTCAAGTGAAGATCAGAGTCAATCTTCAAAAAATTATTTGAAACAAATTCTGGCAAGATATTGCTTTTCATAGCCCTAAGTAATTCCCCCGGTCCCCCCATAACATGCCTCTGTTTATATTGGGAAAGATTTTCTGCAGATATCAGAATCTCACAGCTCTCAAAAATACCTGTGTGTTTTTGCCTGCCTTCTTCCTTTCTCCTTGCACACATGTGCCTCCTGCTGCCTTTCCAGTAAGGTTTACTTTCAACCTCTGCCATTCCTGGTTGTCACCTTTTTATATGACTTGAAAAAGACAGGAATAATTAAGTAAGCCATTCACTGATTACTTTTTCTTTCACACTTGCTTGTCTAATGTTACCATTTAGCATACATAAATTCCGTGTTTTGTTAGAGACTTCTTGTAAAATCCCAGCAGTGGATGTGCCCAGGTCTGATGGGCAGATAATGATGGAGGGGTGTTCTAAAAGTGGGCAACCGTTTATCACGGCTTACCCTGTACCTGGAGACACTGACCCCTGCAGAGGTGACAGTGCTTGCACCAGCATGGTTGAGAGACAATTCTATCATGCTTTCCCAAAAAAATGAGGCTCATACAAATGCCCTGCCAGTCCCATTGTTTACTGTCTTGACAACTTTCAACCCTTTTTGAAAGATGGATAGAAATTTGTGTTCCTGCAAGCTCTCTGAAAATCAGTGACTGTGCAAAGGTGAATGACAAAATAATAGTAGTCATTTGAGTGATAAACCCAGGGTGTGTAGGAGTGGAGATTACAGGAGCTGAGTCTGAACAGACAGACAGAGAAGTTGCTTGTTGCAACAGAGACGCTAACTAAAGATCCTGAGTGAGCAGTAAAAGCAGAAAGCAAGAAAACTTATTGGAGGCCTTGTTTGGTGGCTGGATCCGTCGAGTCGTGGAGTTGAGCAATAAGAATTATTACTTTGAGAGAAGAAAAGAATACAGGATGCATATGCTGTATATTCTGGTTGGAACAAACCTGCTGGCCAGCCAACTCTCATGGATTTACATTAGCATAACATATGTTGTCTCCTGTCGTGGAAAGGATACCAAAGGGAACATGGGATAAGCAGGACTACTGTGATAAAAGAGGAAGCAAAGGACAAAACCCCATGGAAATAATGCCTCCCTGATTGTTCTTTTCACTGAAAACTTGCATATTGTGCAAGCATAAATATTCAAATTACTTTTAATGACATCAATAAACACAAGTTAAAATAGGTCTATTGCTAGTGGAACTAGCAAAGCCTAGTTTCTTTTCCCTCTCCAGAAGACCACGTTACAGCTTTTTTGTAGTTAACCGAAAGCTAATAGGAGATAGGACACAGAATCAATCCATGGGCTACTACATAGATTTTAAGATTAAAATATCTATTTTTTAATTCAATTTCCTTGAACCAGTTGGATTTTTAAATGAGAACTAAGCTTATAAAAGGACAAGTGTTTAATTTATAGGGACAAAAATACTCCTGAAATTAGCAACAAAATGAAATGGATTCACCACCTTTTCACAGAATGAGGATGTAGAGAAAATATTTTTGATTTAATTTGCTATGCTTACAAAGCAGCAGTAACGAAAATCACCTTTGGTTTGAGATGCATAAGTAAAATCATTCTGTCAAAAATGCCAGCACTCTGAGAGCAGGAATTTTTAATGAAACACCGCTCCAGTCATGGGTCTCAAATTGCTGCTCTGAAATTGTAGCAATGGCAATACAGATCAGGTTTCAACGAGATGTTTTAAATAAATCTTCATGTGTTTGTTATTGCATTGACTGTAAATCAATTGCTCTGTTTGAAAGCAACCTAAGTCAAAATACAAAGCCATAATATCACAGTTGCTTGTATGTGCAGAATGAGGGAGGACATCAAGCTTCTATTTCTTGTATGGTAGTAACATGCACACTATTAAGGCACATGAAGAATTTATCAATTCAGAGACAAGAAGTAAGCTATAAGTTATGCTTTTTTTTACAGATGAAAATTAACCTGGAAGAAGAGCAAACGTGAATTTAAAGCAGATTCTTTATAATATGGTCATTAGGCCATGTATGAGACCATGATTATGTGACAGCTGATTCTGGAATAAGTAGTCCTGATTCGGCATGCTAGTTTATACATATTATGAATTACTTTATCAGTTTTCATATGCGGCATATTAAAATATGTATTTGCTCACTTTGCTTGACTAGTTTGGATGCTCAGGCCAAGCAGCTGTGTTTGTTGAAGACCTTTGCTCAAAAAACAGCTCTAAATTTCTGTGAAGTTGGCAAATACCCTATACTTCGAGAAAACAGGCGGTCAAACTGCATATTTAGGTAATAAAGATTAATTCCTGATCATGCAGTTTAAGAAAAACATCCCATGTCAGAGGTTGAGATAGAAAGCCTGCTCTCCTGGGTGGTTTTAATTTTCCCTAACTTAAAGACCAACAGCTCAGTATTTCATTCATTCTGTGGTCCAACTTCTGCAGCAACTGTCTCAGGAACTGAATAGACAACTGCCTTCTTTGTCTGTTGGCCTAACACCCCATCAAACCACACTAGAATAATAAGCTCATGAGAACAAAGAGGCCAAATTGATGTCACACATGCAGCTTTAGTTCTGTTTGTTCTTAGCTCAGAGAGCTTGTCTGTGCAGTCTTGACAATATTTTTTGTTATAAAATATAAGCCAAATAAAGTAGTACAGGATGATTTCTATAATATATATTAGTTTTCAGTCCTTAGAAACAGTCCTTAGCTCAGCTCCGTGGATGACTGACGTTTAATTAGCTGTCAACTTTGTAGTCCCTGTCAGAAAGCTAAATCTTAGATTTTTGTCTGTTCACTTTTCCAAAAAATTTAAACCCACAGAATATGAATCAAAGTTGTCAATTTTCACTGCTCCCCTCAAAAAGTCTGTTCTTTCTTACTTGTTTTATAGCTGCAATCCAGAATTTAGGAATCCAAACACCTCTTTCTTGGCCACCTAAACCCCTACTGCCCCGGAGTGTTATTAGACACATACATCAATATGCAGTTGTCTTTTGTGATGAAGCTCTTGTACGTGTCAGTAACCCCAGTGCTGTCCTCTAGTGTGCACTGTCAAACACTCATGAAAGAGGGATATTTGGAATTTTGAGTGGCTGCATGTACCATTCTGCATACATCTTTATATCCACAGGAATGAGATGATCCTTCACTCAAACCATTCTATGATTCCATAGAAATGAAGCCGCAGAATGTGATGGCAGTTCAAACAGATCAGATTAAAGGGGATCTCATGAGCACCAATTCACGTCCACTCAAACTAAGAACATACGGGCAGCTGTGGAAGATTTAATTTCCAGGGCTGACTGCATCAAGCCAGACTTTCAAGACCTAAGCTGTTAGAGCACCAGTTGTGCTGGGCTTTCAACTTAGCCCTAGTTGATATACAACTAATGTTTGGACTTTAGAACAAAAAGCCTTATTTCTCAACTTCCTCAAATAGTGCAGGAAGCTTAGGCTGGCTAGGCCAAGGAGCCCGGTGCCCCACCCCCACAACTTATTTTGGTTCCGTACACTTCAGTGCACATAGGAGACAGCCAAGAAATCCACAGATGCTGCCCACTGCAAGAGAGGAGATAGAGGTTGGTCACAGACAACTGTAAGAAGTAACTTAATAAGTGATAGTTAATACCTTTGGGGTGCTTATAGAACTCACACTTTTATGAAAGGACCTTGTATCAGTCAATAAAATTAATACTGTTCAGAAGTAGGGCAAAGAATTCAAAACTCAGATTATTTTTGTCAATACATTTGACTTGAGACAAATCAGTGGAAGTTAGGATGGCTCAGAGAATGGAACTAATATATTTGACGCTGGGGAAAATAAACCCCCATATTTTTAACTGAACTCTTTGGTAGAGTGAATAGAAAAATATTAGTAAAAAATAATGCATAGCACAAGGTCTAACAGCAGAAGCATACATTTTTGTACTTTCTATGATGGAAAATTAATGCTTAGTAAGAATGGGTTCACAAGTTCAGTGAACCCTTAGTAAACACCTTTTCTTAATAAATGCCCATGAAGAAAAAGACAGATTATTGAGGACTTGCTTAACGATAGGTTTCAAATATAACTATGGGAATTCTTTGCTAGCAGTTTCCTTGACATCATCTATATCTCTTGACTGAAGAACTATAATGATACTATTAAGTTACCTCTTAAAGTTGTCTGAGACTTATCTTGATCTTCCCTCCTGCAATCATCAGCATTTATAGATTTCCTCCCTGCCTTCTATGGGCACTGAAGTATACAGAATGACATCATTTCAGGTGAGTCTGCAATGGAAAATTGCCTGTTGTTGGCAGTTTGTTCTTACTCTTAAAACAATGTTCAGTGCTGGACAATCTTGTTGAACTGCCTCTACCGACACTGATTTTTGACAGCATATACTATGTCTAGTAGAGATCAAGCCTTTTTAATAATTCTTTGCCTTTACTCCAGTTTTTTCATAGGGCTTTCACAAAACACAGCCTTTCCAGAAGCAAGTACACCTACTCACCTCTATGTCTCACCTTTGAAAGAGAATCCTTGCCAGTGAAGTCTTGTCATTAACTCTAGAGGTATTCTGCTATTTGCGGTTTGTTGTTTTTTTGGGGTTTTTTTAATAGCTGTTTGAAGTTTTATCTAAACTGCTTAAGTACCACAGAAAATGAGATTGAATTAAGTATATATAGACTGCTAAAAATACTAGGAAAAGCATCGAGGTTATTTTTAACTCTTGCACTTCATGAACATATGCAATATTTTATGAGATGCATAAAATGCAGCTATTTTTATATCTGCTGAGCATGAGTTAATGTAGAAGTTCGAGACTAGACACTTGGAACGTTTCGGGCTTTTTTTTTGGTATTTCTTTGTTTATGTTAAAACTTAATGACACAAGAAGCTTCAAAGCAATCTTTATTGATTTCTGTGACCAAAATGTGATCAGACAACTAAATTTTTAGAAGATAAAATTTGGAAAGACGTGCTTAATTTGAGAATACTATCTACTATAGTCATAAAAAGGTCAAACATGATACACCTTTCCCACTTATGGTAATTCTCATGAGCTTTCACAGAACCACAAATTAGTTGTTTTACCATGCCAGCAAGGGATTTAGGCAAGGCTTTGTCATAGAGCTCTCTGTAGCGGATAGTAATGAATTTATGCATTTTTAATTTTCAACAAAATAAGTTTATATAATATGAAGGGAGAGAAGAAGGAAAAAGGTACAGGAAAGCTGAGACTGTGGAAGTTGTGATTTATCGATACATTTATGCCAGGTTTCTACTATTCTAGTTACATTAAGTGGCATTTTCTTAGTTTTTTTCTGTTTAGTTGGTCAGTTGGTTTGGGGTTTTTTTGTTTTGTTTTGTTTGTGTGTTTGTTTTTTCTTTTGTTTTGCTTTGTTTTGTTTTTTGTTTTTTTGGTTGTTAGTTTTGCTTGCTTGGTTTGGTGATGTTTTTGTGGTTTTTTGTGGGGAGCTGTTTTTGGTTTTGTTTGTTTCGGTTTTTTTGTTTGGTTGGTTGGTTTGTTTGTTTTGTTTTGTTTTGTTTTTGTTTTTATTTGTTTTTTGGACATGTTTTTGGTTTTGCCTGAGATATCCCCAACTATATAATAATAAGCATGGGGTTTTTAGAATTTTCAGTAATACGGAAAAGGTCTTTTTCATGCTTGCTTTCATGTAAAGAAATGTTAGCAACTTATGTACAAAACAATATAAAATTTCATACTATGTGTTGCATCTGCTGAGAAACACTTTTTAAAAATACTCAGGTTCTGATAGTTGCAATAATAATCTCTAGATCTGTAGTTCAGCACTCTGTAGTACTGAAAGAAGCCTAATCTTTATTTGGGTTATATTGTGACGTGTGGTGATAATGTTCTGAGGGTTGTAAGATAGTGCAAATAGAGTGACATCAAATGGATGATGCAGAAAATGTGCTCAGATTAAGAAATAAAGGATTAGCAAGAGATTCTGAAGACATGGAGATAGGATTTTTTATTTTTATTTTTTAATGGCAATAGTATTGCATTCAGGAATATTACTTCTGAACTCTCTGACAAACTGTATTATTATTTTCCTAGAAAACTATCAGTTTATGAAATGTGTATTTCTTTACCACCATATACAACTAATCTTGGTACAAAACTATTGCTAAAAAGTTTTTTTCTGATGTTTGGAAGGTGGAACTTCTTAGAATTTAGAACTATAAACTTATGATTTCTGCTCTTCTTCTCAATCCTTGTCCATACATAGGACATAATCATTAGTAGTTTTTAAATTTAAGGGTTCCTGTTTGTAAGGCAATGAAGAAAGAGCAAGTGAATGTAACTTTTAAGGGCCTTTGCATATTTTGCCTTTCAATATAGCTCTCATCTAGAATGGCATTTATGATGCTGGGAAGGGGAAATTAAATATACTAATGGGTTGATTCTGTAATGCTGAGGACATTCTTGGACATTAGACCCGTGTCCTCTGTATTTCCTTCAATTAGTGGTATTGTTGTGAAAGTTATCCCGATGGCTGAAGTGTCAGAACATTTATCCTCCACTTTAGCTTTTTTAGAGTAATCCTTATTCTGTTTTACATATTTTTGGGATTATGGATGCATCACCAAGGTGTTAAAATATAAAAGTGTATTTATAATGTCTTTAGTCACACTGTAAAGACAGTGAGGATAGCCTAAGAGAAGAGATAGAAGCTGAACAATCGGAACTGCATAAGCAAGGCCAGTTTCTGCCTTGGAACTGTAGGTTTTGCAGGCACCAGAGATCTTAATTAAATAAAACTTGAACAACACGCGTCTCTTAAAAAAAAGCCAGAAACGTAACCGCCCAACCAATGAAAAAGTCTTTGTTGTGTCACAGGATTAGTGTTCTGCATTGTTCTGGTTTAATATATAAAAATCAGCTAGACAATATGTATAAATTTGATGTAGCTTTAAAGGTAGCCAACTGGATGGCGTTTTATGGATAAAACTATTTAAAGTACACTGAAGGCAACATCATTAATAGCCTAAGCGCAACTTGAAAATGTATATACTGGCAAAATAATTTGCCACAGCTCTTTTGGGTGCATATAGCACTATATATGCAGTACTAATATGCTGTGCTTTAAAATTAAGTTCATGGACAATTAACTAAGAGTGTGCTGAAATTTTTGCAAGAGTTCTTAATCCTTGTGACCTGGCCAGGTTCCAAGTTGGCTAATTACGTAAGGTTATTTCCTGCTTAAATATAGTTTAATAAGAGATGCCATCACTTCCTGTCCTAAACTATTGTGTAGTCTTGTCTGCTGTGTAACAGCTGTTGTGTTTCACCCTGAAAGAGCTTCTTTTCACTTATGGGTGTAATTACCACACATCTACACTAAATTGTGGGGTAGGCCTTTTTGCATCCTTGTGGTTAAAGAAGCAACAGGGAAAAAACCCCGCACTACATCCTTTGATCAGAGAAGACTAACTTTAGAGAGAGCTTTGTAGGTGCAAGAAAATTAATCAAGTTATTATGTGAGCTATTTTGTAGACTTACATAGGGAATGGAAAATGATAATTCCTAAATATGCCTAAATAGCAAAAAGCATCAATTTTTTGGAAGAAAAAATTAACTGAATTTGCAAGTTAGTATTTCCTTGCCTTAGTTCTTCTAAAACACTTACAGAAAAAAAATGATACAAAAGTAATCCCTGATTATTTTGTTTCTGTGTATGTCTTCCTCACTTTAATTAGAAAAGATTTTCATAGAACAATATGAGCTGTCATGGTAAGCAGAGATATTCAGTGCCTTATTTGCTAGCATTGCTATCGGTGAGGTTGGTGCTTGTCCAGTCAAATAGAAAAATGTAACCTAAGTCTTTTCCAACATAGAAGTAATTTATTACCTGACTGAAACATTTAAAATTAGCTTGTTTTTCATTCATTCCGAGGGTAAATATAACATCCTGGATATATGTCCCAAACAACTTGCAGTTGAAAGCACCCTCATACTTAAAATCCACCACTGGTTCTAAGTACAAGCCAGAGCCAGATATTTTAACTGTAAGATGTAACAGGAATATCAGTACAGAAGGGACCTGGTAAAGAACAGGTTTTTATCTCTCTACTTTCAAAGGGTTCATATTTCAATTGTTTAGATTGAACTGGCATTTCTCACTTTTAGAGATTTAATTGGCTAATAAAAAGTGGGTTTTTTCACAGACATGAACGAGATGCTGGAGTAGCTATGGAAGGCAAGGCTGGGGTATGAGATATTGCTAAAATGGGATTGGCAGAACAACACATAGATTTCTCTATCTTTTAAGATGAGCAGAAGTACCCTTTAACAATTTAGGAGTGAAGGAAAATAACACATAGCTGCTTTCTTCTCTTTCAGACTGAGAGGCATTGTAAGAAAGGTGCACTTTCTATGAAGTCTCTTTGGTAAATTGTCTGTAACATAGGCTGATGCAGAAACTCCTTAGGGAAGATTTCTAGGCTTTTATGGAATGTGTGAAGTTGCAATCTAGATTCTTTCCCATTCTTCAGAAGTTCTTATTTTGGTTCTTCAAATCTGTATTTTCTGCAAACCAGTTACGGCTGTTCAGAGGATTCATTTAGCTCAGCACCTTTGCAAATGTTTAAAAGAAAAGTTATCTACGTACTGATTTTCAACAATTACACAGCGTTTCTTAATGAAAGCAACTTAGTGGTAAACATATTGATCCAGTTGCAAAATGATCACATTTGTTTTATACATTTTATAAACTTATTTATGCTTTTAAAGATTCCCTGGCCTTTTGTACCTCGAGACTCATTCATTGTAGTGAAGAGAAGTAGATACTCATTTGACCACTCCAGGATGGCATAATACAGGAACGGGTATAAGAGCGTAAAGCCAGGAGTACTTAGAAATGTTAAATTGCGTAAACAGCTGTCAGAGAATGGTAGCATAACCTCTGCAAATGCTGACAAGTATCTGTGATGACAATAAACCTCCTAAATGGAGAGCAAATTCAGCAAAAAGCTGCTGTAATATTTTTGAATGTAATGTTTTAAAAAACAGATTGCACATCATAATTGAATTATATATCCAGGTTTTTATTAAAATCAGCCTTTTAATTTTTTAATTAATAACATTCATTAAATGCTAGCTATTTCTACCCTTTATCAGGGGAAGGACTAGTCCTACTAGCCTTGCAAAAATCTTGTTATTTGTAATTGATAGCCCGTCTGTTTTACTATATTTTGTAATAATAAAATGCATGCTTTGAAAAACAGTGCACAGGACATCTGTTAACAGAAGTATATAATATAGTTTCTAGTCCCTAGTGAATAATGCATAGCCCTTTAAAACACTTTCAAAGACTTTTTGTTTGTTTAGGTGGATAAGGAGGTCTGTCTGGAGCAGATCATGTTACAGGATCAGTTTGGAAATGTTGTGTGAGTTTTGACTTTAGCATAGCCCCACAAACAGCTGGATTTCTAAAAATGAAGGGCTGTAAGCCTGTTCTGCTAGCCTGTGAGTAGAGGTGCAGAAGACAGAAACCTCTTAGACTGGCTGTGCCTTTGGAGAGATCATTACGGTGAGCTCTACTTCCGTAGTCCCATAGGAATTTTGGATTTGACCTTCCGGACACTTATGTATGGTAGGTAAACGGCCCTAGTGACATCACTGTAATTATTCAAATGTGAGGTTACATGTCTGTAAAGATGGTGTTTATTTTATTCTGTTTCCTCCCAATTCAGCAGTTAGGATTATGAATGAATTGGTGCATATAGGTAGTTTAAAAAAATTAAAAAAAAGATAGGGTCAAAAAGCATAGCAGAAAATACTAAGGGGACTACAAAACTCTGGGATGGTGTATTTTTTTTAACGGCATCTATGCTGAAAGCCTGAAAAGAATGGAAAGGGCTAACTGTACTTGTAATTAATTCATCATGAAAAGGAAGCACAAGAAAAAAGAATTCTGTTTTTGTAGTATATGTGCTGCAGTTTGAATTTGCATTTTTTAAAAATTGAGTATTACAGCTTTCATATTGCCTGAGGGAGAACAGCCAAATTTGAAAGCTGGGGACCTTTCTGATGTAATAGTTAATCGCTTTAAATGCATCAGGAGCATCCACTAACAACAGCTTCTGTTGAACAAGCATATTAAAACAAAGGAATTGTTAGTATGTTTTAAAAACCTTTGTAAGTTTTGCAGTAGTAAAACTGATTTGTTTGCGACTAGTGGAAAAACTGAAAGATTTTAAACATATTTTGGTGTAGACTATAAAATACTATGTAGCTACTTAAAACTTTATTAAATAGTTGGCTGAAAGCCAAATTAATATTCAGTACAATGAGAAAGACATTGTTCGTGTTTCGATGTCATATATAACCCAGTGGTGTAAATTTGGATAGTTGATTGAACTTTGTGAAGAGAAGTATGTGTTGGGGCCTGTGGTTCTGTGGTCAAGTTGATTAAATTCTGTCCTGCTGAGCATTACAGAAAACAAGACTACATAACATTGTCCAAACATACACACATTCTTATTTGTCACAAGATACTATAATTCCTCCTATTAACATCCAAAAAAATGTATTTAGAATGGTTATTTAGAGAGGTTGTTATAATAATACATGCTAGAATTTATTTTAAATGTTACAAGCAGCAATAATAAATACGCACAAAACAGCCAGTAAATTTGATAGTGAATTATCTAAATTCATTGTTTGTTTCCCCTTACAAAATTCTGTTATCTCATGAATGACAGTATTGGTGTATTGCAAAATGTGGGAGTTTTTGATGCATAACATTCTGAGCAAAGCAGCTGTTTATTGTATCTATATTCACTCTTACCCCCCACTCATTTTTTAAGGCCATTATTAGTAAATTTTGAGGTTAGAGAGGTACTGACCCAATCAAACATGTACAGAGCGCAGCCTCTGAGTTAATTAAATGTGGGTTAATAACATATTATAAGGAAATCATTGTCCTTATTACAGTTATTAGGTAGTTAGTCAAATTATAGCTTCAAAGGAATGCAGAGCATGGAGAATTTGGGACTAAATTATGCATTTGAACCTTAGGCCAGCTTTTACTGTTGAGACAGTTTGCTGCTAAAAGAAATTGTGTGTCATTGAAATTAAATGCCTTTCTGGGGATGGAAGCTTCCATTTTTTAATGAAATTACTGAGTGCGGTGTAGTGAAATGATTAAAATCTGTATTCCGGGAATGTGGTAGACAAAAAAAAAATCAATAAATGCTAGGAAACCTTTGCTGCTGGATGTGAATCCTTGGAATGAAATAGGCTAGCACAAAAATAATACTTAAAAACATATCAGCACATTAATATATTTAGCATGAGTCTCACGAGACATCATCTTCACTAATTTTTAGCATAAATTTTACTGTGTAATGAGAAGCTTTCTTTTCTCATATCCGTATTAGGCAGTGTTTTTGCCCTTCCCCCACTGCTCCTGCATTGCAATCATTGTGCTTGCACTTATTATGTTACAAATGACCGAGGTAAGGCTGACATTCTCGTTGCATGCAAAAAGAGCTAGTCTGCCAGGCTTTTTTTTTTTTCCTAATGAAGCAGCTTTGTGAAATCCCCCCATGTGTTAATACTAATGAAGATTCTCCAGCACAATTAAAATCGCAGCCAGTGGCTGAAGAGGAAACAGAAAACAATGGCATCTTTCTACATGTGCATATTTCTTTATGTGTAGATCGGCTTTATTTAAAGATATTGTTGGTTTTTAAAATGCTTATATGTAGTATCTAACAAGGTTAACAAGCTGTGCATATTGTTGAATTCTGCAAGTATGTTTTTACTAACTCGTACTGAAATCACTTAGATTTTCTTCATTGCAATGTCTTATAACTTTACAGTGTTACGGTTTGTAAGGAGCAGCCCTTTGGCTCTTGCAGTGCACTTTAAAAGAGAATACCGTGTGTGTAGTGTGAAGGGTTGGTGTAGGGAAGCACAGCTTTTACTTTTCTACAAATAACCTCTATGGGTTGTTTCAGGCAAGGCGAGAACATTGGTATTTAAAAGACGTATTTTTAATTCTTGTGTCAATAGCTGGTGAATGTTAATACTTGATTTTCATTTAATGCCTGCTTTACTTGAGTTTATCTAGGACTTCAAAGTAGAAGTTGAACGTTGCTTCTTTAAAATGTCTGCTCTTTTAGAAATGATAGCTTTTTTTTTCGTACACAGCAGTTGTTTGTACCACAGATTCTATTGTTGCTTTGCTAATTTTTTTTTAACCTGAACTTAATCTGTAGGTTTTTAAGGTGGACGACTTTGTTTCTGCCCCGACCGATAAAGTCACCGTTTAGAAATGATCCAGCGCCGAGTGGAACTTTCTGTCGCTGTTTGAAGAACGTAGGCTGTCCAGAACTTTTCCTAAGCCCGGGGCGGCCGTGGGGCGCGGGCGCCGGTCCCGCAGGAGCCCCGCGGCCACCGGGGCCGATCCCGGCTCGGCCCCGCCGGCATCGCGGGCAGCGCC
>VZTX01016565.1:50051-115736 GCA_013400915.1 Pardalotus punctatus
GCACACCCGGCTCGCTGCGGCCCCTCTGTCCGCGGCTTTGTGCGTGTCCCGTCCTTGTAAAGAGAAACAAGCAGCTGCAGCGCTGGGCCGAGTTGTTGAAATTTATCCCTTTGTGTATATTACAATATCCTCCATTTTTCTGTCCTCTAAACAACGAGCCTTTCGCCATCTTGGGCAAATTTTCATTCCAAAGTCTGTCCGTCTCTTCTAGGAGGGAATGAGTAGAAAACCTGAAAGCGCTTCTGGATAAGCATCAAAGTTTAGGAAATGTTACAGGGACAAATAGTGACGTCATGTAAAGTTTAAGGGGATTTTTCTCCAAGACTCTGCTTTCCCTTGGAATTCCTGATCTAACGTGTTGTAAATCTCACTTTGAAGAGAAACGTTCCTAGTTTAGCCTGCACGTACAGGGGACATTGTAAATATGCTTCTTTATCTGAGGTCTGGTTTTGTAACAGGAAAACAACCGTGCTTTCGGGTCCCGTTCCAACCCCCCCCCCTTTTCTGCCTGTGCCGTAGTATTTAATGTATAATGCTTAACTGCTCAGTTATTTAAAGACCTGTTCTGAAGTTACTATGTTAAGTCACAAATTATTTGGAGAGCTGCATTGTTTTTGTTTATGGCAAGTAGTAATCTGATGTGAAGTTTACATGAAACACTTGGTACCGGATCTTCCCTGAGAAAAAAACCAATGTCTGCTTGGCATGAGGAACATGGCAATACAGACCTCCATTTTTAAAAGACAGACTTGGGGGTAGATTTGGAAGCAAGAAACTTACTAAGCTATATTATTAAAAGGTTCCTTCGGGAAAGTACCTATGAATATTACATGTAGTTTGGGTTATGTTCCAGGTACTGTATAATGTGTATGGCTAAACGCAGTAACTATGATTAACTCATTGAAAGAGCCAGCCTCACAGAAACCCCCTACCCAAAACTGAACAACAAATCCCTTTTCCTCTGACTACAAGTTCTGCATCAGCTGTTGTGAAAGGGAAAACAGTAAAAGGTACTGTTCTGTTAATTTGGTTCTCAGTTGCTTTTTTGTTTTTTTTAAAACCTCCTATATAGAAGTTTTTCTCATCACATGACTTAGTGAAACAGGTTGTACTCGATAAGGAATAACTGTTGTAGGTAAAGTTCTGGTTTTCCATTCTTCTTTCTGTGCTTGTTTGACTTGCTGCATATTTAAGGTCGCACTACGGAGAACATGAAACTACTTCAATTTCATTTGCATTTTCTTTGTCCCCAGGGTTGGGAAAAATACTGACAACGGTTAACATAGAAAGTAATAGGAATAGCTGTTTGTACGCCAAGACTTACTTTCTATCCAAGTCAGTATTGAATAGTGTGCTTAAAGCAACCTTAAGGTTGTGTTAGAACAAATGTCAGATGCTTGCTTTGTTTTTCTTAATGCATCAGAGAGTGTGGTTGGATTCACTGTTTGCTATCTATGTGACTACTAAGTGAAAGAAAACATTTAAATAGTTGAAAGTGTGTACAGCAGGTGATTGTAAATGCAACAAAGGACTAGAAGATTGGATAGGTTATAAGTAGTGAGCAACAGAGGATAAGTAGTTTCTGAAAATGATAGTATAGCATTGATGTCTCCTAATAAGCTACATGCATGTTTTTTGTCAAAATGCTGCAGAGTCAGTAAACTACATAATGTTAAGAAAATGGTACCCAAGGTAATTTTTGTGAAGTGTATATAAAGGAAGCAGTAGGGATTAAGGAATCTTCAGTGATCAAGAAATTCTATCTTTTCTTCAAGCAGGCGATACTTGTTTAATCATAGGTCAAACCAATTCCTCGTAAGCAAAGGGAGTATTCATATCAGTTTGTGATGAAGTTGTTAATAAACAGAACTCTCTGGAGAGTAAAAAATATTTCTTCAGATAATCAGATAATGTTTCCTTTTCGTTCCTGATCCCAAGTCTATTCTGGATGGCACAATACTAGCTTTTGTGACTATTGTATGTTGAAAATAAACTGGAATTGTCATACCGTGTCCTAGTTCTGGCCAGAACAGGGTCATTTTTTGCAGTAGTCAGGAGGGGCATGGCCAGGACCCAGAAGTTGTGACTGCCTCACCTCTGTCACCTGGTGGGGTGGCAGGTGGGGAAGGGCAGGGCACTCTCTTCCTTTGGGGAGAGAAGGGCTCTCTTCCAAGTGAACCTAGGGTATTGTTGTTTCCATGTGAATTTTTGGACTCTTTTTTGGTACTCTCTGTCATTGGTATTGCTCCTATTACTATTTGTTTTCTTATCTCATTGCTGTTTCCAGTACATTGTTCTTATCTCAACCTGTGACCTTTACCTTTTGTGCCTCCAGTTCTCCTCTCCATCCTGAAGGGGAGGGAGTGAATGAGCAGCACATGGCTTCAGTGGGAGCACTGAATTGGAGAATACCATTCGTAAACCATGACATACTGGTATTTTTCATTCAAATTGTTTTCTTAAACTAAATTCCACTGTGTTGGGTTCCTTAGAAGTCTGTGTTCCCCCAAAGAGGTAATTGTTTTTAAGATTATTGTAGGTTGTCAATACCATTGTAAAATTTTTTGAGTAGTGTGAGAGGAAAGGTAACTAAATACGTGCTTTGAACCGTTCATAAAACATACTTGATTTTCTTGAAGTTGTAACAGAATGTTTTGCATTTTTGAAAGATAAACTAGCAATGTGTTTATATCATGGAGGGAAAAAGCATTAGTTGACCACTTCAGTATATTAATTTTATCCTCATACTGACCTTACATTAAGAAGAAAGTTCTACAAGACTGGCTTCTTTTGTCTTTTTTGGGAGACACTTAAAATGCTAATAAGGAGGTAGTAGAAGTCTTTTGTTTTAGGTCCTGTTGCCCTTTTTCATGCTTTCTTTGTTTGCATGTTTATTGTAGAACTGCAGTGTAAAGGAGCAGATGTTTTGCAAAACATCCTGATGTGTTGCTTTTTCTTATGGGAGTGCATAACTGTTCCTTCTGATGCATCGATTTGACAGCTGGTTGGTTTCATGAAACTGCTAAGAAGCCATTAGTGGTGTCATTGAATTCAAACAGAACAGTCCCTCCCAGCTTGAACTGCAATTGTTCAGGTCTTTGTTACTACTTTTTTGTTCCTATGCAAGAGGTGGAATATCGGAGTTGCAAATAAAAAGAGGTTTGTGCACCCGGTCTCATATCCCAGAACGAGGGAAAGGAGTACTTCACTGCTGTTAGTTCTATAATTTTTTTAAAATGGCATATTTGGGAATAGGATATCGTGACTATTGGGAGGTATAACCAACAATGCAGTTTCCTACACCCTTCTTTTCCCCCCCTCTCCCTCCAGCACATGAGGGTTTCACTGTATGACCCCTGTATGTTAAAATCCCTTTGCTGTGATCCGTCTCCCAGACTCTGATAAGTATCTTTAAATGAAACTAAATAGTGTAAATAATGGTGGAATGGCTTTTCAAAGAAACAGACTATTCTAATAGAGTACATAAGTGTGGTTCTTAGTGTTTTAATCACTTAGATAATTTGGCCCAAGGAAGATTCCCCATAGTCTATCAGTTTTCTCCCAAGTGTGGTTCAACTTCTGAGTTAATTTAGTTTTACTACAGTATATTCAGTAAATTATGTCATACCACATTATAAACTAGTTTGTGATTTTTAATTGCCACTACAAGAAACACTGCAACAGTTGTCAAGGACAGCAGTGATTTTTGTGATTGTTTGATAGTTTCGCCATCCTGAATGCAGACAACATGTATTAAGTATATGTTGGTCTACATATTTTATAGAAACAGGAAGTTTGTGTTGAACAACATTTCACAGTATTTGGAATTGAGGTACAGATGATCTTCCCCACTGCATCACAGAAGGAAATGAAACGTCCTTTTTTTAACTGGCATCTCTGCTTTTCAAATTTTTTTTGTTACACTACTACATTTTTACTTTAAAACAATTTTTATTGTAAATAGCAACAAACAAATCAACAAGGAATCACCAGAAGATTTGTATGAGAAAAATAGTAGGTTCACATTAATTTTTAAATTTGTGTTTCTTAGGACTTTATGAAGGCAAGACAGTATTAGTTTCACTGTTACAGAGATATGGAAGGGTCTGCATGGAGGGGTTTAATCTTTTACCAACATCCCAAGTTGGTGGCAGAGGATAAAAAAAGAGCTGTCTTCACTGACTTTAACCTGTAGTGTGCTGGGTAGGTGTTTCCTTGAGAACAGAAACTCGTGGTTTGTTACTGTGCAGAGTAATTGCTACGGGTGGCAGGCAGAATGCATGGTGTCTGTAAACAAAACTGGGACTGTGCATGCATTCGGTCTCTGCAGAAGGGCCAGGCAAGATGCAGTATTTTGCCATTACTTTGTCTCTTAATCATACAATTTTAAGTGGAGGAAAGGTATGTAGAACGTATAGTCCAGTTAGCACATAGTTTCGCTTTTAGTTAAGTTCTTGTTTAGTGTTTTAGCTGTTTACTGTCCTAAATTTACCATTATATAGCGCCATTCCTTAAAAAGAAAAAACAAATATACCTGAAGTCTGATACAGAAGTTCCTTCAGGATTTAAATGTAAAGAAATAATAAAAGTAGTAATTTTATGGTATCAGATTTTTGTGGGTTTTTTTTTCTGGGGGAGGAGAAATTGTGATTTATTTTATTGTGGTATTAGCGTTTCATGAGACATGAGGTGAAAGAAACACTTGGGAGTGTGAGAAAGTCTTATGCTTGTTTCAGGGTTTTTTTATGTAGCAACAAGGAAAGGAGGATACAAGGCGTTTCCTTGCTTACTTTAATAGAATTAGTTTATGCATTTGACAGAATTCCTAATACCAGTTCCTTCCCTTCTTATATGAATCTATTTCAGATCATTGGAAAAAAGACAGATATCAAAACAAGTATATATTTTAAAACCTTGCTTAGTGACAGATGATCTTTCAAACATAGTCTGAAAATGTGGACTAAGGAAAAGGTGTGCTGGGCTTGTCAGTGTCTGTGTGATGCCTGTTGCCTTCTGTATGAATTCTCTCCCATCACCTTGCTACACACACCCTTCAGGGCCTCCTGAATGTCTTGTTTTCTGTGTGTAAAGGACATAAGACTCTTTTCACTTGAGGTAGGTCAGGCATTGTAAAGAGCAGAATGGATTAAGCCTTGGTTTAAAGAGATTGCAGAGATTTTTCTAGCCCCTGAGGGAGGAACCGCCCAAAACCTTTAAATTCCAATGACTGAAAATGTAGAGAAAACTACCTGAAAAGTTGGTCTGCCTGATGGCCTCTTTACATTAGTAATGGTGACATTGAAATCAGTGGGGCTGCTAAGTTTAAATATTTGTCATGGGTAATGTTTGCAGTATAAAGTCTTGGGAGAGAAGGTAGGCCTAGAAGTAGCAATACAGTGACTTTCAGATAATGTTGTTGTCTTTTTGGAGTCTCATACAGAACTTAGTTCTGGCTGGAATTGTTGGAAAGGGTAATGGAGAATTTTCATTTTTTGAGTAATGATGAACCCCACCAGTGCATTCTTCTTATTCCTGTAAATTACAGGAAGCGTAAGCTGGATTTTCTTTAGAGTATTTACTGCAGTGATTGAAAGCCACAAAATAATCTGCCTAGGTGTTGGGCTTGAACCTGAGTCTGTTGGATGAGAAGCTAAAACCTTGAAATCTTCTAGAGAGTATTTTTTTTCTTCACTTTGAGTACATAGATAACGTTTTTGGATTGTGACCGTATTTATTAATCAATTTGTGTTTAATGAATTAATGTTTTTCTAATACTGAAAGATTCTTTGTAAACTATTAATTGCATTTTACCGGATACTTATGTTAGAAGAGTGGTGTGTAGTATCCAAATGTAATCAGCAAAATAATCCCACAACCCTGTCCTCAGCCCTCAGTCTTTCTGCAACAGGAAGCCAGTTGGACAGAAATTGTTGCAGTAGTCCATCGGTGCACAGGGACATAATTGTGTGGATTTTGCCCCGTTTTTTCCTCTTGCACTTGTCCACAAACATATGCCCATTAATCAGAGACACTGTAGTGCTGAGGGCAGAGAGGTTCATCAAATTGGGAGCCAGTTTGGTGTACCGAGCAGTGTGCTAAAGCTCTTAACGTGCTAGAACATAAATAAATCTTAGGTCTTTGTATGCAAACCCTGGAGGTTAATACTGTATAATTCGGTGTCCTGTCTTTGTTTTTATGATTGATGTTTTTAAGTGTTTGAGGCTTCATGCAAGCCTTCAAGCTGGTCAGGGCAGACTGGCTGATTGGCTGAAGCAAAAGCTTGGCAAAGGGGCTTGTGTGTATGCTGTGAAGCTGGTTTTTTTGGCTTGGAGATCATTGTTGTATTGCCTGAGCTGTTGTAGGAGAGTTCTAAACATTAACAGCCCTTGCTGTGCTAATGAACTTAGTGATGAAATGCCGATAGCTTGGTCCTGTTTGTTCTGAAGTTACTGCTGTTTGTATCCTTAACAGAACTAACATGTGGAATGAGGAAAAAACTACTAGATTTCCCGGCAGAAATGGCTCTGGGATTTGGCTTTAACATGAATTGGTTGCATATTCATAATTTGAGAACAGCTGGTTACAGCAAGTGCATAGTCGTTTGCAAGCTATTATAAACCATTCTACTCACACATGGAGACTGTGCTTGTGCTTTTTTTTTTTAATTGATCTACCTGCATTTGAAATCTGGTCACTGCAGCTGCAGAGGCCCTTCATTTTAGCTGTGCTTGCATCGTAGAACAACCTCAATATTAAATATTTATTTTTAACTAAATGCTGTATAAAATGTTAAACTCTGAGCTTTGAAGAAACAAGGTGTAAGGGTGAGCAGTGACACGTCTTAAACACCAAATCTTGTTATAGAAAAGTGACATCAGCCAACCTTTGTAGTCCTTTCATAACGTTTGTTGTTCTGAATAAAAAGTCCTTGTTAGATTTACCCAGTGTTACCTTGTTAACACTGTAGTTGCTAAAATCTGTGGTTTTCATGCATTGTATGGCCCAGTCTTTTTGAAGGAAACCCAGTAAGTATAAAATGTGATTGTTTTACACAAAATGAAGGTGTAGTAAAAAAAATAGTAAGGAGTCTTGTTGAGTATCCCTTGGAGAAAATAATGGATGCATTAGGAATGACTGTACTCTTTTATAGGAATGCTTATCTGTTGTTACAACGTGAAAAGTACATACTTAGAAGTATTAGTTGTTTATACATATGTATATAAGTTGTGATGGAAAGTTGATCTCCCCACATTCAGTTTTGCTTTTCAGTTAGAAATCAAACGAGGTATTTCCACTAGCTTATACACTTAGTTTGATAACTTTTCTGTATTTTTGTTTGCCCTAGTGACTGGAACTTCTATAAGGAGTAATATGTTTTTGACTATAAAAATCAGTTGTCCTAACATCCTTAATTCTTGTGGGAATGAAAGGGAGCCCAAAATTCCCGGTCTCCATACATATTTTGATCCATTATGTTGTAAGTTACTAACTTGTTACTCACTTATAACCTGGCATGTAAATAGAAAGTATTGCTGAGGAAAGTAGTAAAGAAATTCCTACTTCATACGTATGGATCCAGAAAAATGGGAAGCCATTAAGGAAGGTTTCTTACTGTGTTAGTGAGATAAAAATATCAAGCACATATGTCTGAAATATGAAAAAGTCTAGTTTTTCAAGCTGTATCAGTTGATTTAATAAAAGATATTATCACTTCTTACAGCTCTGGTCTTTTCTAAGTAGTTAAAGCAATTGAAAAAAAGGATAAACCATGAGAAATGCAAACCAGTATTTTTCCATTGCATCTCTGATCATTTTTCATCCTTGGAGTTACCCTTAGCACCTCAGTGCTTGTTTTCAATGTTGAAGAAAGAGCTAAATCAGCGATAACAGTTGAGACTACAGCTGTGTGCTTTAGGAGAAAAGTGAGGTAGAAGAGTGCTCAATAGATTCCTGGGGCACCCAACCTCTGCAACAGTTGTAATGTCAGAAAGAATGTCTTTATAGCACGGTTGTAGGAACTTTCAAAGCAGCAAGGAGAATTCCTGTTCAGGTTTTTGGTTTGTTTTTTTTAGTTACCAAGTTTAATATTAGAAACAGTAGACACTCCCATTTTGGCTCTTCCAGTGGAATTACCTTACACAGTAGTTTAAAGAAGTCAATTGTGAAGGGTCTGGAGGGGAAGCCGTGTGAAGAATGTCTGAGGTCGCTTGGTTTGTTCTGCCTGGAGAAAAGGAGAGGTCAGACCTCCTCAGGGTGTGCAGGTTCCTCCCGAGGGGAAGCGAAGGGGCTGCTCTGATTTCTGCTCTGTGGTCAGGGACAGGAGCCGGGGAATGGCTGCAGCTGTGTCAGGGGTGGGTTTGGGTGGCTGTCAGGAGAACGTTCTTCCCCCAGAGGATGGCTGGGCACTGGACAGGCTCCCCGGGAATGGTCACAGCCCCAGGGCTGCCAGAGGTCCCAGAGCATTTGGACAGTGCTCTCAGGACCGGGGCAGGATTGTTGGAATTTCCAGGCAGGGCCAGCGGTTGAATTCAGTGATGCTTGGGGGTCTCTTCCAATGCAGGGTATTATGATTTTGGGTGATTACACACCCACCCTCCTCTTAGTAATCACTGACACTTGGATAACAGCAGACAGTGAATTTGTTTCACCATGCAGTCAACAGAGAGACCATGTTAAAAAGCTGCTGTCCCAAAGGAAGTGTGAGAAATGGGAAGAAAGTTGAGATTCCAAGTCTTGACTAAAGGCAGTGAAAGACTGTGGATTATTTAAAAAAATCACAGCAATACATTCCAACAGTCATTATCTTTCTGGCAGCGTAGTAGAGGGTGTACTTGGATTTAGTCATACCCTAAATGTAGTAGAGAAGGATTTGGAGGACAGGGTTTTAGAATGGGTGTATATTTGAACACAAAACAGGGGTGCCCCATTTTGATGGTATACTGGAGTCCTTGTTTGGTGTTTTTCACGTCTCCTTTGTTTGTTTCGACTTGTTGACAACTTGCCAAATAAAAAAATATATTAAAGGGTTTGAATAGTTTACTTGCTACTTAATGCATGTAAGAGTGTTGGAGAAGTAAATTTTAAAGAAGAGAAAAAATACTTATGGAAAGAATATATTGCTAAAATGACAACAAACCCAAGTAAGGGTCCTGTATTGTTTGGCATTTAACTGTGATATTAGCACTATATTTTTCTGCTGTTCTCTTTTCTACTTTACTGGAAGTGTTTTTCAGGCCTGATTTTCCCTCTTTAAGGCTTAGATGTATAGCACATCATCTTCATGGAACCAGGTGTATTTTTGAAGTGGAGGAGTGGGAGGTATAGATTCCATGGTTATCCAGAGGGTTATCCAGAGTCTTATCCAGAGGGTTAGTTTTGAACTAGTTTTTTATGACCTGCAGAAAGAAGTGTGTTCATCATGGAAAGAAACAGTCAAAGGGCATGTGGGGAAGGAAGGAAATCATTCTCACTTATTTTAGGTTAAAACTAAGCTTAAGTGCACCAGTAAGTGCAGTGAGTTGTAAAATGCCCTTTTTCTCCTGGTATTAGGAACTGAAAGGAACAGCTTATGCTAGGTCATTTCCCTTTTATTTATGTGTGAGAAAGATACAGAGCAACTTGAAATGAACTTGCCTGGTTTTTGGGAGATGTTTTTCTATGTCAACCTCTTTCTGAGTATCATTGAGATAAATTTATAATTTTTTCAGTCTTGCAGATGCCAGTAAATTTTCATTGTTAGCAGTTGTGATGTTACAGATATGCAGCATACTGCAAAGTTTATTGTGTTGATGTAAATGGTTTATACAGAGTGGTGTTTAAATGTAGCCTGCAGTCTTTTTGTGGTCGTGGCAATGAATTATGTGTTTTGAGAGATCTGTAAATAGTGTTTTACTTTATGTTAAAACAGGCATGTAGTGAGGGCAATGACTTTTAAAGATTTCTTTGCCTCTAAATGCTTAATTTTTATAATTATGGGAACTTGTATACCTTGCAATGTGTTTAAAATAAATAGACAAGCATTTGTCTTAAGGAATGGTCTGTGTTACGTGTTTTAGGAGACGTTTGAAATGCAGGTAAGTGGGATCTCTTGGTAAAGCTGAGTTACTATTTTTGCTTCGTACATCAACCTCAGCAGAATTGGCCTGCATTCTATTATTTTGAGAAAAACTGGACTGAGGGAAGGGTTCATTCTTCAATATTTGTTGTCTCTGTTGTTTCTAGCATCATAGACAATATTACAGATTATTTGAGTGCTAGGATAGGTAGGTGGTGTGTATAATTCTTCATGTTAATAATGTTATATTTCATGTAAACACAGAATCTTATTCTTTACTTAGTAGCCCATTACAAATATTGGTTTATACATATATATAGAGATATATAGATATATAATTAAAGTGATTTATAAATCAATAAATAATGTGCAGTTTTCTGCAAAAGCTTGCATTTTAAAGTGCTATAAATTTTCAGTCTGATTCCTTATAATAGTATATGGTATTTTTCAAAAACATCTGAAATTATTAACTTGTGGAGGAGACCCATGACAGTGAAGGCAATCCAGAAACAGTAACTTGGAATTGTTGTCCAAAAATAGCACTGCAAGCTGTAGTATGTTAAGCGAGAGCTGCTGGCTGTGGAATGCAGTGACAAACACTTGAATACTCCTTTTTTTCTTTTTTTTTTTTTTTTTAAGAGATATTTCGGAAGAATGTTTTAGGTATATGGTATTCAATTTTTGAAAGGCAAAGTTTTTTATGTTAGGATTTAGTCAGCCTGAAAATGTACAGTGACCCCATGTTAAATGTAGCATTAGACAGGTTGGTAGATAGGCTGATGAGAACTAACAGAAATACAGGAAGAATTTAGAGGAGTTACCTGAGTTACTTACGTTGCTTACAGTCTCAGAATATCAAGGGTAGAAATGAAGATTTATGTACTGGTTTGGGATATACACTGATCTAGTACTGGTGCCTTGGAAGGTTTCTCTGGCTTGGCGAGAAGCTGGTATGACTAATTGTCACATTTTTTCCATTCATATTTTTTAATTCAAAAGTCTGTAATGGTTTACTTGGAGAAAAAAGTATGATGACAAGTTAAATGACTGATGCTTGAGCTGTTTGCCTGGCTTACTAGCCATAGAAAGAAATTCACAGAATCAGTTAATGCACATTCTTCACATCAAAACTATTCAAACCTGAACTGTTGCCCTGAAAAAGGATATAATTGGCCTCTCATTTGGTGTCTTCAGTTTCTTAAAAATTTAGTTTCTTTTTCCGTATGTGGTGATTGGGTCTATGTAGCCCTGAGCCCACTGGCTACTGCCTATCCCATTGCAATATATAATAAAAGTGAAGATATTACTTGGTTATTGAACATCCATATTAGCGTTTACCGAGAGGAAAAAATGCAAAACTTACTCTAAAATGTTGTGTTATGTAGGCAGAAGGGCAGCAGACATACTTCATGTATGTACCCAGTTTTGTAAGAAAATTTCACTTTCAGCATGAATTCACCAGATGCTTTATAGATTTTTGTTTGCTGAAATTCAGACTTATTTATTAAGTTTTATCCTGAAAAAACAGCAGCCACATGCAGACTAACTTAAGACCTCACAGTAGCTAAGCCCTTTCAAACAGCGTTTACGAACAATGTGCTTCGAATTCTTGAGTCTCATATTGATTTCTCCTCCTGGGTACCTTGTCTTTATAATGAGTGAAGTCAGATTTTTGATGGCTTGGTTATGTTGCAGGATTTTATTTTTTTAATAGGATAAAGATAAATGCCTTGTCTAGACACAATCATCAGAGAAAGAAGGGAACTATTGCATGTGGCTGCTAATCCAGTGAATAGAGCAGTACTTGAAAGTTTGGCTTTGATGCATGTACACTATTAACATTGTGGTTTTTTAAAATCAGATGACATACCATCCCAATGAAGAAGCTGCCTGTGATGCATAGAATGACATTAGTTAAAAAATGAAATACACTTTTGAATACAGATTGTATATAATGTAGATTTTTGATAATCCTAAAGTAGTTATTGTCCTGGATCCAGAGCTTGTTAGCCATGGAGCTGCAGATTAACTTTTATTTGCAGCATTATTATGCATAGAGATTGAACTCAGATGCTGTTTATGGAATGGAACAAGTAATTTCTGATAAAACTCAACAGCTGCTATAATGCTTCTGGTTATTCCTAATTATGCAGGAGGTTCCATTGTGACTCTTTCCCTTTAAGTACCTGTTGTCAACACATAAAATTTTATGACCATGCTTTCTGCTCACGTCTTTGTCCGTGTGCCTGTCCATTCCATGCTGTAACTTTTGTTTGTTATTTCTTGTGGCCATAACTGAAAGTAGGCTAGACATTCAACGATAAAGTTCTACAGTTTTCTGGAAATGAATCACCGTATTGAAGAAAATACACAGATTAGACCTGCCAGCTGAGGAGGTGGTAGGCCAGTATTAGTGTTGTTCACCACTGCTCCGAACAGTTCTCTGATTCCTCAGTGTGTGCCCGCTGTCCAACAAAGTGTATACGCTGTCAGCACTGTCCTTGCCTGGTGGGTTGTTGCAGTGGACTGGTATTTCCTCGGGGGATCTGTTTTATGGCAGCAGGAAAATTCAGAGGACCATCATAGGAACACTGCTCACAGGAGAGTTTTTTCAGTTATCTCAAAAGTAGCACATAACGAAACCTGCAGTAAAAAGCTTTTGCATGGTACTGTCTGCATGGGTTTTGTGCACAGTACAATGTGGATAGCGGGTATTAAATTTTACTTTTTTTTGATCAAAATTTTGCTTCTGGAATAAATTCAGTATGATTTCAATTAGAAAATGTTGGTCACTTTTAAGTAACATGACTAGAATGATGTTTACATCTGTAACTACAAGCAGTAAGTAATCCAGTCATTTCTATGGGTGAAAGTACCTTAGAATCATTCCCATGTGCACATTATTTCTTATTGAGGGCACAGGTAGTCTAGCACAAATTGTGCTGACTTGTTATCTTTCCATTCCAGTATTCCATGAGGGAACAAACATTTGCATTGATGTGTGAAATGAAAACTTGCCTTTATGAAATACATGCACATAATAATACACAGTTTTCCAGAGCTTTCATTTTAGTTGAGGGTTTCTCAGAACTGAAGTCTGGGTGCTTACCAGTGCCCTGTGAAATGGATTGTGTGCATGTGTCACATGGATGGCTTAGAGACAGCTGATTGCCGTTTCATTAATAAAAGCAGGACTTGCTATTTTATGTAGTCAAATGTAAGTGAAAGCTATAATGTTTTAAAAGATATAGTCATAGGTATTTTTTAATGCAAATTAGGTGTCTGTCCTCCTCTCTTCCCCCCTCGCCATGTATCATGGACTGGATTTCGGTGATGTAGTAGATTCACTGCCATCCTGGAAATTGTAAATTAGGCTAGCAAGAGTCAGACTTGTTTGCCAGATATTAAAAAGCCTGCATAAATGGCTGCTTTTATTGTGGTATAAATCACACTGGCTCATGCATGTGGCAGTAATTAACTTCTGTTGATGCTAGAAAATAAGTTGTCTTGTAATTGCTGAAAAGCAGGTTTCAGTATGTTTTCACTCATTGAACAGAAGACAGGTGCCATTAGACCAGTATAAATTTAACTAATTTTGAACAGCAAAAGTGTAAGACTACAATTTCTACAGGAAACTTGAAGGGAAGCTTAGTTTCTTAAAAAAGACATTTAAGCTCCTTTTTTGTAATTTTTTTGTTGGTTTTTTTGTTGTTTTTTTTTTGTAAATGGACTGTTTTACATATATATTACATATATATTACGAAATAATCGGAAGTTGAATTTTTAAAAGAGTATGGCCTCAGGATGATTAATTTTCAACTTGCCTGTTGCTTGCTTTCCTGGCTTAGTATTTTTTTTTTTTAATGAACCGGAACGAAACAGTCAGAGGTCAGATGATCAGTGGTCTGTAGATACCAAACTGAGAGCAAGTGTGTTAAGTTTTAGAATGAGCTTATATCTTGACCATTTTTCCTTCTAAATAGATGTAGTTTGTTACAAACAAAAAATGATTCCACGGTGGATTATTACTAATCTGGTTTAATATTTCTTGTCTGAGATACTCAGATTCTGGTTGATACTTAGGGCGATATTTGAAAAATGCATACCGTTTCTACTGAAGCTCTTTTTAGATGTACTTTGAATGCCATTAGTAGCACAGTTAAATTAGTGCTAAGCACTGGTGGAAGTTTCATTCTTGAGCTCAAGCTCCAGCCTTCAAGAGATGAAAAATCAAGGATATTCTATTAAGAAACATTTGATATATTCAGGCTTGTTGGCTTGTGGCCTTTTGGCGTGTCGTACCCTGGAGTGGTCCGACACTAAAACCACTGAGGTTTTAGTGCTCTTTCCTTACAGTGTTTTCTCTTAGTCAGTGGGCAGTCAGCTTCCTTTTATGGATTCCTAAGTTACCTTGTCAGAACTGTGTTCTTATCCTGAACTTGAAATCCCGCAGAGCAGAAGAAAATGCTTGCCAACTTATTTTTGCCCAAGAAGAGTAGGGAGGCAGAAGAAAAATAGTCTGAAACACAAGTAATAGATTTTCAATAGGGTACCTGTTATGAAGTCTTTAGGCTTGCTGTAATCCGTGCTGCTGTTAGCTTACCATCTTGCAGAAGCCTGGTACAATGTCTAGTACATTGCTTTCGTACTAGAATGATGCTAGGATTATGAATTAAATATATGTGAATGGTTTGAAGTAAAAAATTATGACTACTGCTAGTTTCCTATTTTTAGACTCTATTTTCTGTGTATATAATTCACAGATTTTTTTTAGATTTTTTTTTTTTTTTTCCCCTTGTGTATATGGCTAAGATTCGTACCATTGCTTCAGCAAGACTGAAGGAATAGGGGGAGTTGAGGAAAAAACACTGATACTCCTGGCAGCAGAGACCATCACTCACACCTAATTATCAATTTCATTTTAAACTAGTAAGATTGCTAGCTTGCTTTACACTTTCAACTTCCAGTGATGTCTTGTAGTCTGTTGTTTTGGTTGCACAACACTGTCTCATTGTTTTTTGTTCATTAGTGGAGCTGGTATGCAAGTTGTGTTGATTTGAACTAGTTGTTACTGTAATTCTTTATGCCAGAAGAATTACTACAATTCATAAATTGTTACCATAATTTTTTATGGCATGTCACTGTTCAAAATACAGCTAAATACAGGCTAAAGGACAGAGGTGAGATTTGTAGAGTTGTGTTTGCAGTTCTGAGCTCCTCAATATGGGATAGTGAAGCACGTCTGCTGAATGGCCGCTAAGGAGCTGAAGGGACTGGAGCATCTCACCTGTGAGGAAAGGCTGGGCCAGCTCGAACTCCTCAGCCCGGAGAAAAGGCTTGGGGAATCTCCTAAGTGTTTAGAAACACCCGGATGAAAGGTGCAAAGAGGACGGAGCCAGGCTCTTTCCAGTGGGTCAGGACAAGGACGGGCACAGGCTGGAGCACAGGAGGTTCCGTGCCGTGTGCTCAGGGTGAGCCTGTTTTGAGCAGGGAGGCCGGACCAGGAGACCCACTGTGCTCCTTTCCAACTGACCCGTCCTGTGAGGTGCCCCCAAACGTCAGGAAGCGCTTTTTGATTGCAGGGGGGACTGAGCGCTGGCGTGGGCTGCCCTGAGAGGTTGCTAAGTCTTCATCGCTGGGGATTCTCCAAAGTCGTCTGGACGCAGTCCCGGGCAACTTAATCTAAGTGACACTTGAGCAAAGGCTTTGACCAGATGGCCTCCCTTTCGGTCTCAACCGCTCTGTGATTCTGCCTGTCACTTGTTTTATAGTTTAGGATGTTTTGGTGAACTGTTTAAACTTATTTTGTGTCAAAAAGATACTAGGAGAGCATGCAGAGTCGTGAGTTTTGACCAGAAGTCTAGAATATTGCTACGGTCTTGAATTAGGACTCTAAAATTCTGAGGTCTTTAAGATTCATTGAAATGTGTGAGGATTAAATTACAGGCTATCCAATGTGATCTTTAAAAAAATAACTTTTTGTTATTCTGTGATTTCTTAGTTTATACTGTTTTGATATTTAATGCACAGTCATGAGACAGAAGGACTTGATGGAAGTGTGCCTGAAGGAAATCAACAAATTTGGCTTTATTTGTGCTGCTGTTACCGCATATTAGGAGAGAATGTTGACACAGGTGTTTATAGTAACTTCGTGCTGAACTGTGTGAGTACAGGGAACCCAGAGTATTATAGGTTAAACTTCTGTTCTCTTTGCTGCTTTTCCTCAGAATAATAAAAAGGGTTGTTTTTATAAAGTTATTTTGTTACAAGCTTTGCAAGAAGTTCTTCAGTTCTGTCTTTGATGGGTTACTGCATATATTTACACTGTCAATTTCTTCCTTACCCAAAACCGGAGGGGAGAGGGAGAAGGGTTGATTTTTCTTTTAGTAAAATTTACACCTTTGTTTTCTCCCTGAAAACCAACACTTACTTCCATTCAAATTTATCTGCACCTAAACAAAATAAACAACATTTGTGTGTGCAGCTCCATTCTGTCAACTCTGTTTTGCATGCTAGCAGGGAGCAACATAACTTCTCTAGTCCAGATTTTTTTGTGGCAGTCTCTGTTGCAGGATTTGCTTTGCCTTTTAGCTTCAGGGAAATGAACTTTCTGTTGCAGGAGTCTGTATTTAGAAAAATCTGTGGAATAAACTTTATTCATTGGTGTGGATTGTTTGTTTTTTTTAAAGTAATATATTTGTACTTACCACGTGATCTGATAAATCATCTATATGTAATCCTGGTAAGGGGCTCATGTCATGCCTTGATGATTTAGGGATAAGCAACAGAAGATGTCCATTAGTACTGCTGGTTTTTTGTTTTTTTTTTGTGATACAGGCTTTTTTGTTGCCTTTGATATGATTATTTGCACGTTGACCAATTTAAAGCCTTTTATTGTTCCAGAGGAGTAATATATTTTTAAAGTTACTGGATTAATTTGATAAAATCTGTTCACTAGTTTATTTTTTTATGGTTGCAATTCTGCCTTTTAATAATATTCCTGCAAATATGAAGACATAAAGGGTGTGTTTGTGTATGTATGTATATATAAAAACACACTGTGACACTTAAAATTAAGAAAATCGGTGTTTCCCTTTGATCTTTGCAGTACTAAAGTTAGTTTAACAGCTGCAGTGCCTTTTTTTGGCAAGGCAGTAAACTTCAGAAATTTACCAAATATTAAAAAACAAACAAACCCCCCCCCCCAATAAAACCCTGTTTTTAATTAAAAACCCCCCATTTTTTCATTTTTAGCAGTTGTTTTGAAAAGTAATGTAGCTTTCACTAGGCATGTAACTAGGAAACGTATGATTCATTAGCTTCTAAGTTTTATTGTGATTAATAAGAGTACTGTTCCGATCTAAATGGAGTGGTGATGTAAACTGATAAAGATGACTACAGGTAATGTAAATAAAATATTTTACTAAACACTGTTAGACAAAAACAAAGATACAATGCTCAAATGAGATATGAGGTATTTTATTATCATAGCTTCTTAAAATCCTGATGTATTTTCCTTATGTATTGTGCTAGTTATATTACTAGGTATTTGTTGCTGGCATCTTTCAATTGAAGGCTATTTGTAAGTCAGATGTGAATATGCACCTCTTCTGTAGGAGCGTAAAATCAGCAGACTGTGGCTCTCAAGAGCAGAGTGGAGGAGAATGTGTTGGGAAATACAGAAGAGGGAATGTGGTATTACTAAGGACTATGCGATGTGTGAGATAAGTTACTCTGATTGTTTTGTGTGACAGCTGCCCCTGTAGGAGCCTGTGATTGTTGTCTTGGAAGAAGGAGCAAGTGCCTAAAACTGTAGGGGTTTGCCCTACTGAAAGGTGGTGGTGTGTGTGTTTGAATATTGTATTGTGTTGACTTGGTTTGTGGCTAGATGGAAACTGTAGGTCTCTGTGAGAATATTCCAGTGCCTGAAAGCGTTACACATGTGCATAGGGAAGATACTGCTATCTTGGGCAATTAGAGTTACAGTAGATTATTGCTTTCCCTTAATAGCTATTTATAGGTAAGAGCTGTCTCCATCGTTAAAATGCTCTTATTTTCTTGTTACAGTTTCCAGAGTAGGTCTCAAATTAGCCTGTATGCTTGATGTAATCTAAATGTGAATCAAACCTATATTTCACACCTCTTCTAACCATGCGTTACCAGACTTCAGTTCTGGGAGACTTAATAGAAGTGACTTACTGACGTTTTAGATATGTCTCACGTATGTGCTGCCTGTGTGACTAAACACACCTGTAATAAAGGTACCTGTATCAGTGGTAAGAATTTCCAAAGCATCAAAGAACTTAAAATTATTTGTACTCTTCATCATCATGTTCATCATAATAGTCTTGCTTAATTCCTGTGAGGCTTTATGGTTGCATTGCGTTTTTGTTCTTCAGTAACCTGACCTATACATAAATAAATAAATAAATTGTTTAAAAAACAAACCAAAAGAAACAACCAGAACGGCTTTTAAAACTTTCTAATAGCTTTGTTTTTTTAATTTTTTTTTCCTTTGGCTGATTTTTTCATTCTTGCTTTCTCTGTCTTTTCCTCAGCTATGTTTGTGTCTGTGATCATTGCATTTATAATACTGTTCAGGATTCTCTCAGTCGTGTACAATAGAGTGAGGTTTTGTTTGTGACTGGGGCTCTATGCAAAACAATTATTGTGTCTTTTTGGCAGACTGGAGCAGCTACAAGAATGCTGAAGCCATGTCTTGCTGCTCCCCTCTTGTTTACAAGAGCTTACAACATTGCAGAGCAGATACGCAATCTCAAGGTAGCGGTCAGTCTTCAAAGAGAGGATCAAGTCCTGCCAGTGCAGGAATTCTCAGACTTTCTCTTGTTCTTCAGCTCAAAATGGATGTTAAAGGCTGAAACGGCACCTTGCTAGAAAAAAAAAATTATTTTCACATTGTTTTTGTATTCTGCTGAAGGTGATGACAGGAAGAGGAGCAGTCTTGACTTTTTACCAACAGTGTTCCTTTTTTCACTTTATACTGGCATGACAGAATTAACCAGCATGTCCTCACTTGTTAGAGGATAGTCTTGACACAATTCTTGTTTCTCAAGTGTACAAAAGTGACACACAGGGAGGTTATATAGAATGGCCACACTTTTTATTTGTAAGTGTGCTTGCTGATACCTGTAAGTGCTGAGTCAGAGAAAAATTCTGTCATGTCTGTAGAATGTGGGAGTCAATGAAAACTAATTAAAGTGATGCAAAAGCCTTTCAGCACTTCTGGGCAACCTTTGCTACAAGATTGTTTTTTTCGCAAGTTTTGAATCTTGATCAAAATACCTGATTGTGATGTAGACCTTGTCATAGCTGACATCATTGCTTTCAGCCATCATAACAGTGAAAGGTCCTGACGTGGAAAGGTTCATGGCATAGATGTGTCTAATGTGCTGACAGAGCTTTGACAGTCCATGCAGCATTTGTTTCTTCTGCAGTGTTTTTTTTTTCTTAGCCAGGTGCTGGAATCTCACCTTGTCAAGCTGCACAGAATGATCAACAATGTGAATAAACCCCCGTAGCTCAGCATCCTGAACTTTCGTACTTTTAAGCTTGAATTCTACTTCAGGGACAGGATAATGATGCAAAAAAAGTGGCATGTTTTGCAGACACGTTTTACCTGAAAAATGCAAAAACGACATAGAAGTTGAATGTGTTTTTTAACACTGCCGAACTAAATGAAGCCTCCAGTCAATTGTTACGCTCTTGTGGTCTGTTGCACTGAAACAGAAAAAAGCACAAAGGAGGATTGTCTTTATTGTTCACACAGTGTATTTAGAGAGTTTTCAGCATTCGGAGGTCAAATAATGAATAATTGTTTTAGTATGAGAATTAGTAATATTTTTAACGTATTTGAAAATGGTCAAACAAATTTAAATTAACAGAGACTAAAGACAACAGTTCAGAGGATAATAAGGACTCTGTCTAGAAGGTGTTTACTTTGATATGATCATACAATTTTGTGCCAGGGAAGGTTTAGATTGGATATTAGGAACAATTTCTTCCCTGAAAAGGGTTGTCAAGCCCTGGCACCGGCTGCTCAAGGCAACAGTGGAGTCCCCATCCCTGGGGGCATTTAAAACCCCTGTGGGAGTGGCACCAGAGGTCATGGCTTAGCAGTGGCCTTGGCAGTGATGGGAGAGCAGTTGAACTTGGTGGTCTTGGAGGACGTTTCCAACCTAAGCAATTCTGTGTAAGTGGATCTCTGTTCACAGGGATTGAATATGAGAGAAATCTCCAGCTACATGGATGGAACTGGATAAATGAACACAGTGGAACTATGTGCGAGCCTCAGCCAGGCATTTTGGGGCCAATTCGTAGTTCCTGTGTGCAGTGTTCTAGCAGATAACTTCTGTATTTCCTCTACAACAGAGAGGTGTAGTCTGCCCACTGCAGAATCAGGTACTTGCCCAAGGGTTTGTGTGGCTTCTGCATTCATAAAGCAGTGCTACCATACTCACTGTAAAAATCTGACTTCTTGCGCTTAGGACATCAGTCATAAAAATGGACAACTCCCATTCTTAACTGCTGAAAAGATGATTTCTTAGTACAGTGAAACCGAACTGACATTTTTTGTCTTCAGTCTGTTTGTAAGAAGTTAAAGTGTGGGTACAGGCCTTAAGTTTTCCTGCCACTTCTGCAATTTTGTCTAATTAGGTGAAGAGTGGGTAGTTTTATGTGGACTTATAAAATAATAGCGTGAGAAAACAGGGCAATTGGGGGAAGTAGAAGTTACTCTTGTGTTTCTCCTTCAAATACTTAATAACCTGAGGAAGGTCCAATTGCAAATGACTGGAAGAAACAAGAAGATCTTAAAGAAATGAGACTGAGTAGAACTAGAACATATTGAAGATGGTTTAGTGTGGGGGATTTTTTTGGTGGATCCTCACTTCCTGCCCCCTCAGATGCATTGTTTCTGTTTAGAAGATGCAGCAAGAGCTGTAAAGAGCTTATCCAGCAGAACAGTTCTGCACCACAGGGAAGCGTGTGACCATTGAGTCTTCATGGGCCAATATTAGAGTGAGTCACTGAGGTAAATACATCTCTAGATGGGAGGCTTTTTGTGCAGTGGCTTTAGTGATTCTCTTACATGATTGTTACATTGGGAATTTTCTGGTAAGGCCTGGAATAAAGTTTATTTCTGTTTTGTTCCAGAAGGATTATTCATATTCAATAAACATATTCTTAAAATAGGTGAAGAGAACATACACTGGGATTCTGAGGGTAATATGGAGACTTGTAGAAGGATTTGAAAGAATTTAGACTGCTTTAGTTTAGCAAAATTAAATCCTTGCGTACTCCTGCCCCATGGTCCACAACCCCCTAAGAAAAATAGTGTAGAAAATGTAATCGCGGGATTTAAGTGAGTGGGGTCAAGCTGATGAAAAACAATTTTAGGCTGAAAACCTGAAGAATGTAAAGATTAGAGAAGGAACCCAAATTTGAAGGTGGCATTTGATCCATTATGAGAAGAATTGCATGATGTGGGAGAGGAAGGAATTTGATCCAGAAGGCATTTTCAGTTGTGTGGCCTTTCCGTATCAGTTTCACAGTTTGTTAGAAGGGGGTGGTGAGAGAATTGCGAGCAGGCAAAACCCACTCATGTATCTTTTATCTTTTTGCTTCAGTTTTTTCAAATGTTCAGGTAAGTTTAGGGGAATAAGGGCCCCCATTTTATCAAATGTTCTTTCTATGGGGTTTTCAAGAACTATTGGTTACAAATATTAATAAAAGTATTAAACAGATTGATAGAGCTTCCTAGTCTCACTTTTTCAGTCTTTTCTAAATGCTACCACTTTGTTAGCTTTCCTGTCACAGTAAACTTTCGGAGCAGACAAGTCCTGAATTACTAATGAAAACCAGGAAGAAAGGAACCTGAAAACAGTGTTCTTTCAGTCTTTGTTTGCAGTATAATTAAAAAGGGCACTAAGTCCGTTTTTAAAAGACAGGCATCTCTTTAGTAGTATGTTTGCATTGGAGAAATAAGCAAATTGTCATCAAGATAGAAAATGTCTTTCCTCACGGCTTTGTGAAAATGTTGCACATTTTGCTGCATTCTGCCGTGCTTTCAGATATTAAGGTTTGATTTAACTTAGAAGATGCCATTGCCAAAATGTAAACCAGTTATTCTAGTCTTGCTTAAAAACCCACCTTACAAAGTGATAAGAGTAACAAAGGTGGGAATTCACCTTACCCTGTCTTCCCACTGAAGTCAAACCTTAATTAGCTGAATTTGTATGCTAGTACTAGGCACAGGAAGCTTCCCTTTTCTTTACACAGTAAGGAAATAGTGCAGGGAAACCTGATTAGGTTACATTAATTTTGCATAGTCAATAATGAAATGTGAAAGTAAACAATAAAATCATTCTTGTCTGCATTTACTGTCCCATTCTTCCATTGACCACTCTCCATTTTCTGTTCTTGCTGTTGTTTTAAATATTCAGCTTCCACCTCTGTCCACTGAGTGTGGAATGTTGAATATTTCTGGCCTTTTATTCTTAAATTGCATTAGGATTTTGTTTGTGTCTGAGGTTACTTTGTTTTACACTTTCTAATAATTGGTTCTGAAAACAAATCTGAAAAATAAACCACAAAAAATGCTTCTCTTTAATGGAATAAGTGGGAGTACTAAAAGGAAGAAGAACCTGGTTTCAAGGACTTCCAGTGTTGCACAGTTTAATGTAAACTCCTGAGCTTTTCGTGTTTGTGTGTGTGCATTTACGTCAAGAAAGAGAATATTTAGTCTGAAACAGTATTCGTTGTCCTTTAAAATGCGTTTTTCTTTTACTGTACAGAAAAGTTGGTGTTGTGTAATTTCCTTGAGTTCATGCCAAGTCGTATCTTTGCTGTTGAGTTTTAGCTTAGGTTTCCACTTAGGGCAGCTGTTTACTCTGTACTTTGGACACTGGGGCCAAAAGCAGTCTGTGTGCTTTTAGTCAGGGAGCCGTAGTAAAGCCTGTTTTTAAAACTATTTCATGACATGTTCAGGGCTGAGGAAGCTGTGGCCGTGCAGTATTCCTGCCTGCCGGCTGCATAGGTAGCCGGCTTTCATTCTGGGTGAGTGCAGGCAGGAACTTGAAGAGGTTTTTTCATTCTCCGCTGCCAAACCTCTAACCTTTGTCCCAAAATTCAGGTTTTGGGGGATTATTCAGTCTCTTCAGGACTGATCCCAAACTTAGCAGTGCCACAGGAATATATGTAGACAGAAATAGAACACGTGTAGAATCTTAGCAGAGAGCAAGTACTTTGGCTTTGAGCTTCAGTTAATGCAGGAAATGCCCCTTTTCCAACTTAAAAGAAGAAATATGACTTTGTTTTGTGCTTTCTGCAAGACAGTCAAGGGCTCTAGTCAGTAACAGGATGATTGAGAGTGTAGCAAAATACGTACTTTTTAAGCTTCCTCTCTCTCAAATGTTTTGCTCCCACTTTTTCAGTGGTGTAATTACTGTGTGGTATCTTCTATCTCTTTCTCTTGTTTTGGTTGCAGTAGGTTGGGGTTTTATGGTGGTGTCAAAGTATGGCAGTAGAGTAGAGAAGGAGAATATTAATGTTTCGATTTCCCCTTGGAGAATAAACATGATACCTTTCCTTTATGGTTGCTGATGTTGCCAGTGACTGTTGTGAGGCATGTTTTGTTCCTGGCTGTCCTTTGTCAGCCGAGAAGAATACCTGTTGCTTTCCTGGCAGGTCTAGGCGTGTAGCTTGACACTCTGGCCATAACAAATAAAAAAGCAGTTGGCATTAATGCCCACCCATTTACGGGTTGTAATTTAAGATTAAATTAAAATAAACCATATATGGCTGCTGTTGATGCAACTGTCTGCCTAGAGTTAAATTATCTAGCTTGCCCGGTTCTGAAGAAGTTCTTTCTCATGTAGATGACTGAAGTTTGGTATAAACTTATTGATGTGCTTTTGTCTGTGCTACTGTGAGATAGGTGAGCTTTAAGCTCCCAGCAACATGATGCTGTAGAAGACGATCTAGAGTAAAAACACCTGTTTTTCTATGCATTTGTTTTCTGAAAAGTGTTCAGCATAAGAGCCCCAATCAAGACAAACCTAAAGTAAAATCTTGAAATGCCGTTTTACTCTTAACATTTTTGATACATAGGCAATTATGCCTATTTACGTAGTTAAAATCGTCTGTCGGTGTAGCTGAAGAGAGCACCTCTAAGCTTTGTAAAGCAAGTCCATGTTTAATGTCACAGAAGATACTTTTAAAGTACCAAGCTGTAAAATTTCACTGAATCTTTACATGTCTTCATTAAAAAAAAACAAAACAAAAAAAACCACTAGAAAATCCCAACAGTATTGGATTTCTACTACTGTAGCAAATAACATATTTCTGAAATGGAAATGTTGCACCTGTTGCATTGTCCTATACAGTGTGTGTCAACTAGGTGTTGAGAAAAACTCGATCTACCCAGGGAAAAAAAGATCTGGGAAGTAAACAATCCAAACAAGTGTTCAAAATTCTTTTGAGTTTTAAGTTTTCAGTGAAATATGTGTGGATTGTACTGACAACACAGATGCTTCTGAATTCCCATAGCATGAGGAGAATGTGAAATCTGCATGCTAGAGAGCATCACTAATGGAATGCAACTCTGGTTCTCTTACAGAAGAATTGAAAATTTCCATTGATTCAGGAATTTTTTTTGCATTTTGACAGAAAGATTCCTTTGGCTTACTGTGTTTATCACAGGGGTACATGTTGTACTGTATCATTCACAATTTAGTTATGGTAAAATGGGTATATTTATTTAAACGGATGGTTGCAAATTAATCAAGTGTTATTATATAACATTTATTTTCAACTGTTCCTCTTGTAATGGCTTTTTATCTGGCAGTGAGAAACAAAGTGCCTTCAGTGTGCTGGAAATACCTCACATTTTTAAAATACATTTTACTGTTCTGTTTGATGTGTCTTTCTTTGTCCTTGTCAAAGTTACTTGATGACTCAGCTGATCATTAATTATTTTGTGTTTTCAGGTTGCAGAACAGCAATGTCACAGAACTGACCACGTTGGTCACAGTAAGTAAGCTGTAGCAGTAAGAATTCTGACAGTTGTCTGAGAAACACGATTCATTGCAGGGAAAAGGAAAATATTCTGTACTGAATGGCTTGGTGCTAAATTCTGCATCCAGGTCCTGATTTCAGCTAGACATCAAGTACAGCCTTAGCTAAAACGTACAGATTCTTAGTCCATGGGTACAATTACTTTTGTGACTTCAGGTTTAGCTTTTAAGAAGGTATTTAACAATTAACATCCATAATACCATTATCATTCTTTTTGGATTACTTTGTATGTAGGCTTGAAATATAAATTTGATAGAATGTAATTTTAGTGTATACCTTTAGTAGTTTTGATGTCTGTTGTGCAGTTTATGGAATATTTAAAACTAATTGAGAGTTTCTGCTGGGAGTTTAATTCCAGAATTGGTTTTAGCATCTTTGAAAGACATTTTGCGCAGCCAGAGAACACGTGATATTTTGCCAGATGATGAACGTGGGTTATTTTGTTTTACTAAGTTGTGTGATACAGTGGAGTGTTACATTTCAATAGCGACTCTTCTGGCCCTCATGCAAGACATAACTTCACAGTCTATAGAGGTGAAAATTGCACTGACAGTAGGAGAGAAAAGCCTGAATCAATCATTTTTGCATGCTGTTTAAAATAATTGATAAGATTAAATTTAAAAGGCTCAGGTTTCAGAGGTGCATTCTGTACAGTGTGGAAAGAGCAGCTGTTACAGCCACTACATGTGACTTAATACAGTATTTATGGGAATGGCAAGAGCACCACCAGCAGCTGCTAAATTCAAAGAATAGGTTAATATGAAGAGAGCAGATTTATTAAAGAGGAGGGATCAAGTGAATTAAAGTTCAAAAGAGCAGGTTTCTAGTGAACATCCTGCTTAGCAGGCAGTGATGGGAGAGCAGGTAAGGGTAGGAGGTATGATAGCCTGCTCTTTCCAAGTCAGGAGCAGCATTCTGAACCATTAAAAAAAACTAAAAGGCAGAACTAGGGAAGTCGTTAAGTAATTTCCAATAATAGACAGAAATAGAAAGGCTTTATCTAGGATTTAACATTTACTGCAGACATCAGATATTGTGAAACTTCCTGTAATGCCGTAATATACTGCCAGCTTCCGTAACATAAGCCAGTTTTAATGAAAAAGCCTTCATGTCATAAAAGCTTAACCCTGTTGTTTTTTTGTTAATGAGGTAATGTTTTTGCTGGGATATACTGAGACTGCTACTTTCCCAGCCTCCAGTGACTGAAGAAAGGTGTAGAAACTTTCTAGAAGAAGCTTCCAGTTTTGCAGGGAATGAGGGGATGAAATACTTAATTGGTACTAAAAATTACCTGTATGTTTGTCTTTGAAAAGCTAAACCTGCTAACTTTCTGACTTGTGAGATCTTGTTTGAAAAAAAGAAGTCCTTTACCTTGGGAAGGACGTACAGTTCTGTTAAGAATACAGGTACATTGCTCAAGATAAAGAATTGTCATGACTTCTGAACACTCCAGTGTTACAAGGACTCCTTCCTCCTTAATCTTTTGAAAGTTACTGCCTACAAATAAGTCCTGCTCTGTGGGGCAGTTTTTCCTAGACCTACAACCATGGAACAAGAACTGCTGCTGGCAGCAACTGACTGCTGTTACTGTGAAACCGTCAGGATGAATGCTGAACAAAAAAAGTGCCTCACTCAGGAAAATGAGAAAAATGCTCCATAAGTGGTCAAGCTGACATGCATAAATTTCCTCCCTTTAAGTATGGAATTGGAGAAGAACAGGAGGAATTTATAGAAAGATTTATGCTTTTTGATGACTTTTCCTGTAGGCATTTAAAAATACAAGAGAAGCAGTAGCCAGGTGTAGATCTCATTTCCTTCAACAAACGTGATTGGCCATTAGTACTAACTCAGTGTGCCGGTTTATTTTGTGTGTTTGTCCAACTGTACTTAATTCTTTCCTGAGAGATGAAAAATACTAAATCTCTGAATAATACGAAAAAATGTATCCGTAATAGTCTCTAACGTTTTTGTGAGTACAGTAAATTCTTTAGCCTACAGAAGACATTTTCCTTGCTATGAAGTAATAATAACCCTTCCATCCAAACAAAGAAATGGCACTTTGGTGTGCCTTTGGTTGTAACAAATAGGTTGATCAAGGGAGAGCTTGAAAAGATTAGGAGAACTGGTAGGTAATAATTTCTTCTGTGTTGTCAGTTGTGGTGGTGGTGGTTGGGCTGTTTGTTTGGTGGGATGTTTTTTTTATTTTTCATGTTACAGTGATGCCATTTTAGACAGGAATTTCTTGCAGATACTAATTTCTACTCCCAAAGTACAAAATTCTTTTAATTCCTAATTGTGGCTCTTTTTATTTGTTACAAAATGTGGCAGTGGTAAATTCTAACAGTCCCAATTTATTTGTGGAAACAGGTAATTTAGCATGTTGACACAGTACTTAAAAGTTATGCAGCTAATACTTCCTAAAAATTTTCTGTATGGTTGTAACCAAACAAGTTATTAATGGCTATAATAAAAGAAATCAGTTGAAAGTAAAAGATCATCTCAGCAGAAGGTTGAACAGGGTTTTCTGGAGTAAAGTTAGGAAGGTAAGAAGAGAGGCCTCTTTGACCAAGATTGTGATGACAAGGCACATTTGTGAGAGATGTTGCTGTTACGGGAATACAGTGTTGGGTGAGTGTGGCGATGAGCAGCAGCATCTGCATAGGTGAGATCTACACTTAAGGGATTTATTTCCACATTTTGGGAGGGGAGGGTGGAGGGGGGAAAAAAGGGCAAAGAAGAGCACGATGTTAGAAGATTCAGAAATCAAGCATTTTACAGAAAGTTTAAATAGGGATTTAACAGGTTTTGAAAACTACCCAGTTTCTATTCACAGTAACAAAGTATTCCTTGGCCTGCTTGGAATTGGTGGCTAGGAGTGTGAAGGCAAACAGCAACAAAAAATGTGTGTGAGTCAGACCCATAAAAGATTTCATCTATTTTAGTTACTAGTTCTAAAATACGGAAGCCAATTGCCAAGAAAAACCCTTTTCTTACTTGAAATTTAAATGTATAGAAATAATAGCCTGTTCGCAGCTAAATAAAAACACATAAGACTTGCAGAAACAAGTGAGTTGGGCAAACAGTTTTTATTTTGTTTTTATGAAACCATCTGTTTATCACTTGCAGCTTCTATATCTCAGAACAAAAGAAAATTAACAAAAAGTGGGATTGTTGAACCAGAAGTGAAATTTGATAAGTCTGGGAGCTGGCAGCTAATGAGAAGCTATTGATAACAAGTTGGAACACACTTTACAGAGAGGGGGGAAAGAAAGAAAAAAAATGAGGTGTACTTGAGTTAACAAAGGTGGTTTACACTTTTACAGCAATTTGAGTGTACTGTTAGCTCCCTCTCCACAACCGTTCCCCTTCTGATCAAAAGTTAGCTGAAGCATCCAGATACATAGCTGTGTTTGACTTTTTACATCATGTAACTACTCAGAACGATGCAGAGAATTCCTGGAAAGGTGCATTTGGTTATGGAAAAGGTATCTCTGTTTTTATCTTCCCCCCAAACAGTTCCGGTGCCTGCTGTAACAGGAGCTGCTGGAGTAGGTCTGCCAGAGGCCACAACGGTGACCCAAGGGCTGGAGCCCCCTGCTCTGGAAACAGGAGAGCTGGGGGTGCTCACCTGCAGGAGATTCCAGGGGGTCCTTGGAGCACCTTCAGTGCCTGAAGGGGCTCCAGGAGAGCTGGAGAGGCTTTGGGCGAGAGCGTGGAGCGAAGGACACAGCGAATGGCTTCCCAGTGCCGGAGGGCAGGGGGATGTGGGGCGGAAATTCCAGCTGGGAGGGGCTGAGGTTCACAGGGTGCCCACGGAAGCTGTGGCTGCCCCATCCCTGGAAGTGTCCGAGGCCGGCTTGGGTGGGATTTGGAGCAGCCTGGGACAGTGGGAGGTGTCCCTGCCCATGGCAGGGGGTGGGATGGGATGGGATGAGCTTTAATGTCCCTTCTAAACAGAACCATTCTGTGACTGTCAAAGGAGGCTGTTCATGGTTTGTGGTAATAATGTTTGAAAAGTAGGAGTTTGGGGGTTTTTTTGACAGTGTAGATGGAAATATACTTAGCAAGCTCAGAAAAAATATAAAAGCTTCCAAAACAGGCCATCCCCCAAAGAACATGAGAACTTGCTTTATTCATACATGTGTAAAACCTGCAGATTTAATTGCATCTTCACTTTAGTATGCAAACAATTGACTAAGAAACTGAAGGTAATACAATTGTAGCAGTTTTATGTGCTTGCAGTGATTATACCATGTAAACAAAACACAGAGGGCAATTGTGCCTTTTTTCTCTTTTTTCTACATACTTATTTTAAGAAAATAATCTTATTAAAAAATTGAAAGTAGTTTATTGCTGTATGTTGGCTGCAAATACAGTTAGTGTGTATGTACTTGTGTATCCTTGCTTGTACGTATATACATTCCTTTATTGAGGAAAACAAATTAACATGCTAGATCAAACAACTAAAATTAAAAAAGGATGGAAAGTTTCAAGGAGAGAATTAATGAACAGCATATTTCTCTGTGGAATACCTTTTTTTTATTATAGTTTTCTTTAAGCTAATAGTCTACATTTGATGTGTTTTAAGTTATAATATAAAGGCTGTTAAAAAACCAAAACAAAGTACAAAATCCCTTTACTGACAACTTCTGCAGGATTTACTCCCAACTGTGTTAATGCTTCTGCTGAAAACCATATTTAATAATGGTTATTTGCTGAGAGTGTTGAAGGACAGATTCTGATTTAGTATAGTAAATTCACTGTTAGGAGGAGTAAGTGGTTTGTTGAGCTTTACAGATGACAGCTGGAGGAGCTGAGATGTAAATTCAGTTTTCGGTAGTGTTGCTGTGTTGTTTAGACCAGCTGATTTGTTTGCAATAGCAACATTCCATTTGCATAAGAAAGTCTTTTTTTTTTATTTACAGTTCCTTTAAAAATTTAAAAGTTCAGAAATCTTTCCAAGTGCATGTGATTAGTGTTTTCAGTTTGTTTGCTTTGACTTTCTTACAGAAGGAAGTGTTCTAAGCATTTAAATATAAAGCTTTGCCCACTTACGGGAAATGAGGAATACTTTTTCAAATGAAATTTCAGAGTCATGATATACAATAGCTCTTTAAAATGCAGGTTTTCAGGTTAAGAAGATATTTCTAGTCAACTATTGAAGATAACATTTTCCATATGTAAATTGTTGCCACCTTATATTTTGAATCTGAGTCTTCAGTAACTTTTCTTCTGGTAACTCACCTGAGTATTGTGTCCCTGTTTCAACTAGAAAACCTCTTTTAGTAGGACTTGACCAATGCACCACAAGAATGCTCCAGAAAGTGTGGTCTTTGTAGGGGTTATGAGTTCAAGGAGGGAGGTGTATTGTATGTGTGGGTTTTTTTGCTATTTACCAGAATTCATAGTACTACTGTCAATGATTTTATGTGTGATTATTCAGTAGTCCTTAGGCAAAGCTAAATTAGCATTACTTAATGTCTTATTCTAAGGTAGGTAGCAAATCTTGTGATAATAAAGAAATAGTGGAATCAAAAGATTCAAAGCTTAGAAGGCAACTGATTAAACAGAGTTCTTTTAATTTAACAACTGGAAGAGCTTAAATGGATGTTTTGTGAGAAATGGAGGTTGGTTGCTTTTGGGATGTAAAAACAGAACAGGTTGGTAACTGGGAACCTTGTGCTGATCAGAACCTCTCTTCAACCATGTGTGAGAGGCACAAGGCCTTGGCTTATTCTTGAGTTGTGGTTTTGTCTCGATTCTTCCACTGCTTGTAGCATCAGTAATCCATAAACTAATTTATCTTAGTACCGGGTGAATAAGAAAAGATTTTTTTCCTGGAAATTGTTGCCAAGCAGAACAGGTTGTAGCAATAACAGAATGCCCAATCCCTTGGAAGTGGACATAGTTTGGTTGGATGAACAACCTGGCTTAGTAAAAAGTGTCCCTGCCTGTCCCCCTCGTGCAGGGGTTGGACTAGATGATCTTTGGAGATCGCTTTCAACCCGAACCAGTCTGTGGTTCTATGAAACACTGAAATGGGTGCTCAGAGAGCTTGCAAAAGATGCATCTTGTTTATTGAGAGGGCTCTGAACAACTTGTAACTTCAAAGTTGATTGAGCTTTGAGCAGGAGATGGGACCAGATGACCCCTGTAAGATCTTTCCAGTTTATACAACTTTCTGATTCTATCCTACAGAACTTCAGAATTCCTAACTATACTCCTTTTTTTCCCCTTTGTCTCTTTCCTCCTAGGATTTTTAGAGGTGGAAGGGAGAATTAAAGAGGAAGTATATAAAGAATTGATGAGTCTGGCCAGTGCTTCATTGCAGGGAATATGTGGTGGTAGGGAGCTGCTGTTGGGTAAGGCTGAGAGGTGCTGGATTTCCAGCAGTGATTGACTCTTCCTTTTACCACTGTCCTTCCATGTCTTCAGTGAGATCTTTCTTAGTGTAATGCTGTCTCCCAGATCTGGCCATGCCTGAATCCCTTATCTTGTTCTCCACCTTAGCTCTACTGCCTTGTAGTACATCCTCTCAAAGATGTGTTACTCTGCTTTTGCATTGGGCCTGTTTTTCCTGAGTTTGGGAACAGTTGTCTTAAGTATGGGTGCAGCGTGGGGCACTTCCTTAGGTGAAAAATACAGTGAGCAGTAAAATGCTGGTCTGTATTAATCCTGGAACAAGCATGTTTCATGCAGGTGCTCTGTGATGTTTTACTGTTTGCTCACCCACTTTAACACCACTAAAAACCCAAACCGTTAGCTTGTGGCAAGGAGGAGGCTGGTAGGGGTAGTTGAATTGCAAGTGAGATCAGTAATGAGGTGTATATTCATACCAGATGGAAAATTGAACAAGTTTGGTGTTTTTTTGGTTGGTTGCTTTTGGGGTTTTTTGGGTAAGAGATGTGATATGAGGGTGTCAGGTGAACACCTGCAACTCATAAAATAAACACATTGGATATGTGTCCATGTATGTCTGATCCTACACTTTCTGGATGGGCATGAAGGTAACACCTGAATAAGTTCAACCTTATATACTACAGTCTGCCTAGGCCCATGTGTGATTTAGACAGAGGAACTCTAGGAACAATGTATTTTGTGTGATGAAGAGACATTTTTTTCAATACAGATTTAGGAAAGTATTTTAGGTTTAAATTCTGGTTTTGGTTGTTTTTTTTTTTAATGTTAAAACATTAAAAAAAAGTACTGGACAAAGTAAATAGTGGGCAAAGGGCACAGTTTACCAAGTTGCTGACACTATGACTTCTGTAACAGGAAGAAGTATAGACGTAAGCAATGAAAGAAAGGGTGGGCGGTACAGTTGACATTGTAAAATATGTACTTTACAGGTATTATCAAGTAAATTTTTCATGGAGGTGCTTGCAAGCTTCAGCTAGTGTTCAAATGCTTTGCTCCTGTATACTTAACATCTCAGGGGTTTTTATGTTTGCATATAACATCTTGAGTAGTTGAAGTTCTGGCTATGCAATCATAGGTGTTTATGTACGTATTTGTAACACAACATTGTTTCTTCTGTGGTCCAGTTCAGTACAATATCAAGCTGCATCTCTGTACATTTTAAAGTTAGTCTAGAGTACGGACATTTACCTGCATTTCAAGGCTCCAAAAGTTGTTATCTAGAAATGCCTTCATTAAAGTAATGTTGTAATGAGCCTGATGGTGGAGCGTATATTCTTGTACTTGACAGAGAACATACGTGTGCATATACATGGTACATGTATGTATTGTGTCTCTGTGTGTGTGTATATATATATGAATGTTTATCAATATATGTGTGTCTGTATATGTAGATATGATTGGTTTTATCGATCAAGGTATAACCTGTTTTGTATGAGGACCTAATTATTCAGGTATTCATTCAGTAAGTCAAGATCCTCTTTCCTCTTCTGACCCGGTTCTAATCTGGATTTTTTTTTTTAAATCAGATTGTATGTACATCAAGAGCTGTAGAGCTGAATGCAATTTTGCTGGTTTCAGTGAGGCTGTGGTAGTTTATCCTGTGTGTAATGAGGATCTTACCAGGCGTGTTTTGTTTGGAAAAGAAAAAAGTAAATTGTGATGGTGTGCATGTATATTATGTAAATACAGATGTTTTCTAACTCTTTTTACATACTTTGTCAGTATTCAGAGGCTTTCTTTTTAGGTTTTCCAAAGGTAGTTTCTTTAAGGCAAAAACAGCAATGAAAAGGATGTACAATTTGGAGTTTTAGTATTCTTGCACAATTCAGAGGAAGTAAAAAAAAGGTATGTTAGAGTACAGGTTATATGCATATCAGTTGAATGAAGCTTGGGCTTAGAGCTGGTTGAGGGTTATATGTATCATCTGCTTTAGATATATTACAGAGGTGATGGCAAGGTGAAAACAGACTTGCAGAATGGTTGGAAATCATTGATATTCTGACTCTGAGGCTGTAAATGGCTCCGTGGCAGATGGAGGCTTTGTCAAGGAAGAAAAATGGCAGCTCTGCAGCATCATAGAGGCTTTTGCCTAGCAGCTCAGTACATAGCCTGTGACCTTCCAGTGTTCAGGAGTTCCTCCTGTGCTTTAATAAATTGTCCTCCAGTTTTACTCCCTAAAAGTAGATAAATAGGAGTCATTATGATTCAGTACAATTTGTGGAATTTCATTGTGAAAAAAACATAAGCCTGCTTTATTGCTAGGTATTAAAAATAAGCTTTGAAGGATGCTTACAATTTCTGCGTTGAAGTGAGTGCCAGTGATAGCGTTTAACTAAGCCTTGTGTAACTGAAAGTCAAGGTGTTAGTGTGGATATGTGTGACTACCAGTACAGCGCTGTACAAAATCGGTGTATGTGAACTGGAGATGTGTACGTGGATACTTTGTATGTGACCATGTGTATATGTTTATGAATATTCTCTAGAATATTTGCAACACTGTAAACTGGACAGTGTTAATTTTTAGAATATGTTCATACTATGAACATCTATAGCTGTGATTTATTACAGCAAAATACGGAATTTTAGACTATAATGAAGTAACGATTTTGGGTTAGTTGAGAGAGAATAAATATGGTTGATTAGAAAAACTAATTTCTGAGTTCATGTTTTTGCGTGCTGATAAAAATTCAAGTATGTTTTAGCACCTGGCATTATCTTACTCCGTGTGGTATTGGTATGGTTTCATTTGTATTCTTGTCTACGTTTGTAAAACGAGGGCTCTCTTTTATCTGTAGAATAACTGGTTTCTGTATTCTCATGCCTATGACATTTATGCCAAGTTATGTGCGTTGTGAAGTTTTATGTCCTGTGCTTAAGGTATATAGATGATTACCTGGTGTCAACAGTGATGTACCAGAATGACATATTTAATATGTACAGCAAATTTGCATATCTTAGTCTTTCTCATTTAATAATTTGAATTAAGACTGTATCATTTAACAGTTTTCTATATGCTTCAGTTCCATATCCCGTAGATGGATTTCTAATAAAACCAGTGATGTCTGTTGTAGGCTATGGCTTCAAGAGCCTGTGTCAGCTGGTAGAAGATGCTCAGTTGGACAGTTGATCTACACTGCGTGGCACTAAGTCATTGTTAAAAGTGCAGGCTTTTCACAACTCTCATCTGCCAGCCATACTCTTTATCCTACTTGACAACTGTTGGAGTTACAGGAAGCAGTCACTGTTTATTGCAGAAGAAAATGACCCATCACTTCCAAGGGTCAAGGTTGTTGCATTAGAGGCTCTTTATTTCATACCCTGGAGGTCATACAGTCCTTGCTTTTATACTAATCGTGCCTCCTCTGTCTCCTCAGCGTCAGTCATTTTGAGATATGATGTGGATAGCTTTGTTGAAGAAGGACAAATGTTTTGTAATTCAAACAAGCGTTCTTGATAGCGTGTGTTTGAAAACAGTCGTCATGCATCTTTTCATTAGGACATGGTAGTGCACGAATGAGCGTAAGACCTTCATATATGGCATATGCCTGGATGTTTTTTATGTCCTGTAGCCACGTACCTTTAAAAGTGAGAGAAATGGAGGAAGAAATAAGGCCATGTTTTTTATGCTTCTAGCTTTCAAAGGCTCTTAACAGAAGTGATTGTTAAGTTAGCAGTGGAGCACATATGAAGACAGTTTATGGAAATTTTTATGCTTTCAGTTACTTACCTAGTTCATTATGTCCAGTATCTTGATTATATTCTTCCTGAGTTGTGTAGTGACAACTTGATACGACTGGCTCCAGGGATGCTTAAGTCCATATTCTGCCATGTAATTATGTTTCTCCTCTATTTATTCAGTGGTCATGTATGCCTTTTGGGGTTTTTTGGTGTGATGGCTGTTGAAACTATAGAATCGCTGAATGGCTTCCTTACCGCCCTCAGAGAAAATAAATTACAAATTACTTTGGTTCATTCTGTGTGCAATTTTTGTATACTAGAGTGAGTAACTATTTGTCCGTTCCTGTTCATGGAGTTAGAGTTTTGTAGTGTTAATTGAAAAAAAAAAAAAAAAAAGGAGAAAAGCAAGCAAACACCCATGCCCACCTGTGTGACCCCTTCTTTCCCCCTTTCCCTCCCCCGCCAAAAAAAGCCACTCCTACCAAGCAAGTCAGCAAACATTTATTCTGTATTGCTTTGTTATATTTTGGTATGACTTTGGAGCTTATGAGCAATAATGCTAACTTGATAGTACCTTGCAGTACCTATACTACTGTAGGGTACAAATGTGTTATTTATATTAATTCAATTGCAAAAAAACCCCAAACAATACACAAACCCGTAAAAGGAGAACAGTAGAAAAAAATAGTGGGCTGTATTCTAGTTTTAATAGTTTTAGTGTGATTTCAAAACATAGCCTTGATTCTTTTGTGGCAGGGGTGCAAACAAGTCGCTCTTTATCTATGAAGTATAAGACAACATATAACCTGCAAAACCAAAATACGGCATTAATATAATGAGAGAAAAACATCTTTTAAGATAGCTTTGTAATTTTTACATTTTTATGGGCATCTCTGAGTAGTAGAATAAATAATTGTGTTCTATATTCATCTCTTTTTCTGTAAGGCGTTTCGTGTAACTGTTACGTATAGTGCATGCTTTAACACACTGTTGCTGAACTCGCAGGATTATTCTACTTTTATTCATTATGATCTTGCATGTTCAGGCAAAAAAATTACACTTGTATTTGTATTGTATTTGCAATGATTCTAAATCTGTCCCTGTTTAATAAATAGACAAATAGGCAGGGTATTTTTCTAAAATGTGTTCTGTTAAATTCTTGTATTAAGGGGTGTGCAATGTGAGCTATGAAAGTGTAGTTTGTTCCAAGTGACTCCCAGTTTTTATTAGATGTTCCTGCTATTTTACGGAGGAAATAAAACTGCTTTGTTTCTATAGCATCCATTGATTTTTCTTTCAAGGCTATGTTAACAGTGCTGATAGAACCCGTGCAATTAGAATCTACATTTAGCAGTAAGCAGAGAAAGAAATTTTGTAAAATAAAAAGTGTTGTATGTAGTGTTAAAATATTTTGCAGTATTGCTGTACTTGAAGCAGTGAAACCAGGAGGACAGGGTACTTGAAAGGTTGAAAAATGAGAGAAAGAACAAACGATGCAAAAAGAAAATGACACTGAGGTCTTAGTTTAATACAAATGTATTCCAGGTTGATGGCTGATTTCATTAGCAAATCTCATTGTTATGCAATGTCAGTTCTTCTGCAGCAAAATGAATATTGTATTCTCAGAGGGTCTGTGTGTGTATGTATACTTTATGATGATAGATAAAGAATGTGTAGTTGTTCCAAGCTTTCAAAACTTCTGAAATATCTTTATAGTGTCAAAATAATTCAATTTCAGTTTTCCAATAATATGGTAAGTTAATGGTTATTTTAATGGAAAATAGCAGTTTAATGCTCCTTCTATGTGCATTTCTTGGCCATGTTTGCTACCTGTGTGATCTTTTCTCCAAAATCTTGTTAGACCAAATAGCAGTTAATGCTGAATTTATCACATGTACACACACATACATATATATAAAGAAAATGAAGAAAATTGGTTTCTGTAATGTTTTTTGAAATGGATGATAATGTAAGCAGAACATGGAAACAAATGTCATCTCAGTATCAAATCTCATAAAACTCAAATGAGTATATTTTAATAGATTATACTGAAAAGTATTAGCAAAACCTTATGGTAAGATATATCAATTTTATTATGAAATAGCATGTTTTGATGTATAGGACAAGGTGTTCTTTGAGATCCTGATAGGCTTTAGTTTCTTTTGTTTCCATGTTGCAAGTTAAAACCATTCAGTAATACTAAGACATTCTGATAATCCAAATGCTAAAAATGAAAAGAAACATATGAGAAGACTTTGGTCCAGGAAAACAAAAATGTACTGAAATTATTTAATTCAGTTATTTTTCTATGCTTTTTTTAGCATTTATTCCATATATACATATATATATATATATATATATATATATATATACATACACACACATATGTATACATACGTACTTTTTGGGGTTGAAATCTAGCAGCAAATGTTTGAAATGCTACTAAATAAGCAATAGTTTGGGATTTTTAATAGTTCTGTGATTAGTTTTAGGTAATGAGCCTGCAGGAAGAATGCTTTTGGGCACTGAAGTAATGTAAAGAATAAGCTGGTTTTCTGGGCTTTTGTGACTTCGATGTGCCCTGAAACAATTCTGTACTTATTAGGGTTTTGGTAGGGATGTATTTAACAGTAGTAGACTATGGCTCTTTCTGAGTGATGGTTCACTGGTAGCGACTGCGTTTATTCCAAGATACTGTTTTCAGGATCAAATTGACAGATGCAGTGTTCATGCATTTTGTAAACAGTTCAACAAGAGCCCAAGGGCCTTTAAAATAAAGTTAAATTGTGAGCAATGTGACCAGAATATGCAGGAGGTAGAACAAAGAGAAGATTGCTGCCTGTCTCCCCCTTGGGAAGGGACACCTCTGTCCCTTGGCTTTGGTAGGACTGTAACCAATGCAAGGATGCAGATTGCTTGCTGTCAGCTGATGGGTTGTAAAGATTGATTGGTGTCGTTGGTGATAGTGGTGAGAAACTATCTGAAATAAGGTAATCTGTCTCTTGTGATGCATCTTTGGTTACATTTGTGGAGATGGCTTTAGACCAATGCAGAGGTACTGTGTGTAGCAGTGGAACTCAAGAGCGGGCTGTGTAGAGTGGTGTATGTGGGGAAGAAATGGTACCGAGGCGTGGGAGTGTTGTCAGTGTGAATTTCTGGGGACACAAGTAGGATTGGTTTGCTGTGCCATTGCATGAAGGTCCCTGAGGAGTAAAAGGTGGTTCAGACTTTTGCCACAGGCTGAACATGGGAAGGAAGTTGGCTGTGGGGTCCATCTTTTGTGGGCACTCCCCTCCTCCTCCCATCCTTTTGTACTTTAGTCGGTGGTCCCTTTATTAACTTGTTAGTTTTTCTTGAATAAAAAGATGATTTAGAACCTCTGTTATTCTTTAAGTAATGAATTGTCCCTTTTGTCTCCTCCTTATTGGCCCATGCGGTTAGTATCAGAGGATTCCAGCTAAAATTGCAATAAGCAAAAGATAGACTAATACTGCATGTGAAACTTTTATAAATAAATATATTGATTTTGTAAACTGCAGAAGTTCGTACTCTCCAACACCATTGATGCAGGTTGTGTTCACAGATGATGGTGGACTGTTATGGGAATAAGGTCTGATTGATCCTGGGGTTCAGAAAATTAGTATGGACCTTCTGTTCTGCTGCTTCCAGTGGCATGTTTTTGTTTCTGTCTCCTTCATTGCTCTGTCAGCTAAACAGCTGTTCCACAGTAGGTATTTTTCACATTATGAGCAATATGGATTGAAACAGTTTTAGAAAAAAACATCATTTATGAGCCATTATTTTAACGTGTAGAACTATTGTACGTGATTCTCCCAGAGTCAGGTAAGAATCAAATTCATTATGGTTGTATTTCTGATTTCTGTGGCAAATTTCTGGTACTAGCAGATTGAGACTTCAGATCATGATCTCCTAAATCTTGCAGTGAAAGCTTGTTCGCTCTGATACTGGTACCAAACTTACCCTGATTAAATACAACATATATTGCTTTTTAAAATGATTTAAAAAATACCGTGAAGAGTGCTGCTGATAGTCCTTGTTTTTGCAGAAGGCTTTTCTTATTTGATGGTTTGGCATTTTACTGTTTTCTTCAGAAACACTACACGTGGTTTGACAAAACTGCTCTTTTGTAGGACAAAAAACAATAAAAACCCCATATGAATGAAATGCAGAAATTTTTGGTTTTACTTAAGGCAATGAGTTAATACCAAGTGTTTGATGAGGAAATTGTGTCTGCACTAGTTATATCTGTAACAACCACAGCTTGCAAAATGCTTACTTGGTGTGTTGTTTTGATTGCGGAGATCCCTTTTAATATATCTTGGGTTGTTGGGGAGGTTGTGAGTGCAGAATCACTCCTGCATTGGCAGAGGCTGCATTTGCACTGTCAGTTTGCTGTTTGCTGATACAGCTGCAGCCCTTCATATTTTGTGATCTTTCCAGTAATGCTCTCTGTATTTTTCTTTTCATAGCTTTCCTTTGTTTCTTTCCTGAGATAATTGGAAAGGCGGCTGCAGCATATTTCTAACATCATTAGAAACTTCTTTAATGTGTTGTTTCTTGATTTGTTTCTTTGTACGTGTTACTTTGGTGTATTCCCTAGGTTGTCTTCTTTGCTGCTGAGTTTCTGAGAGAGGAAGAATTCACTGATTCATCCATGGCCCCCCAGCCCCCAGTGCCTTTGCATCTCTCCTGCCATACAAATGATCTTTTCTCGGGTTACATGTTGTGGTTCAAGCCCTTGTGGCAGTTGTTTTAGGCCACTGTTAACATTTTCATTTGCATCAACAGGTTGTATAGTAAGTTAACTCTGTTTATCCCTTGGAAGTTCTGTATTCTGTTTTTGGACCAAATACTTTATTCTAGTTGCTTAGGAGAAGTGAACTTTTCTGTTAGTCAAGGTTTTTATTTGAGAGGAGTGTTCATGTTTATTTGTTGGGGGTTGCTTTTTCTTTTTTTCCCTTTCAATTTTCAAAGTAGCCTAGGACCATCTTCAGTTCCACCATGAAAATATGATTTTTAAACTGGCGCCTGTGGAAATTAATTTTTGGAATTATTATCGGTAGGGAACAACCTATAATGTCTTCTCACTGAGTAATTGCCATGTGTTTAGTCCATATGTGATTATTTCTTTTTGTGGAGGAAAAGTGTTTGGCAGTTTTAAAAAAAGGCATTTGAATTTATTTTTCTTTTAAAATTATGTTCATTAATTCTTACAGTTTCTGGATATTTTTTGTAGATTTCTTTCATTGTGCTTTTTTTTTTGGAGGTTGATGCTTAAATTCACATGCAGTGATTACGGTTTGTTTTTCTCAGTTTCACATTTTTCCAGGGTTGTTTCAGGCTATGGTTTCATAGCACTTTAGTACCAAAACATCTTGGTGAGCAGTTTGTTCTGGAGGGAGCGTGTTTGTGTTTGTGTACATAAGCATCATTTAAAAGAAAATAAAGATTTTTTTCTTGGTCTCAGCATGAAAAAGAAGGCAACACAGCCTGGCACTGGTGCGTGTGTAACACTGTGGGAAAAATGTCCTTCGTAGCTCCGATGGCTTTGTTTTTCTGCTGCCTTTTCCCCTCGTGTAGTTGAAGTACGGCTGCATGCTCCCCTGGGCTGGCTGTGGTCCGTGGGCAGCCGTGTACCTGGTGATCCAAGTGCTCCACCTGCCTTTCGCTTTGTTTACCAGGAAATCAAGATGTGTACACTGCAGGAAGCACTGTTTGACCCTCTCCGACAGTATCTCATTACAATAATTGCTAATCTCTGAATAAGACAGCCATGTTTTGTGTGTAACACACAGGGAGCTTGTGGTAGATTTGTAGATGCTTCCTTAAATACAGCTTTGTCAGCGCTTGCTTGGATTTCATTTTCAGGGGAGCTTTTGACAATAGGCATCTGGCGACCTTTGGGCTCAGCAAACTCGGACATGATAGCATGTGTGCTTTCTTCGTTCTTGACTGAAAAAGAAAGCAAACAACAGAAACCTCCAGGACCAAACCCTCGTCTCTTTTTGGAGTGCTGTCACTGCTCTGTAGCGACAGGATAATGGCTACTTCCTGATTTAACCCCTCTCCACAGTAAGCTGTTTGTGTTCTCTATTCTCCTGTAATGCCAAGTGTTCAGTGCTTTTCTTCTGTGCTTCCTTTCCCTCCTGTGCCGCCTCCCTCCCCCCCCCCATCTTCCCTGGGGTTAATAGTTTGAAATATTTATAGATTGAAGAAGAATATAAACAGAATATATAGAGTAGCAAATTAATTTGTTTTTAAAAAATTCTAAGACAGCTACTGCTTCTTGTAATGCTTATCTGACAATAGTGATGAGGAAATATATCTGATTTTCGTGAGATTAAAACATCCCAAGCCATTGAAGTCTATTTAGGTTTTAAACACCTGGTATTAACTTTATGAAGAATTCTGATGAATGCTCATTGGACAAATACAGTGAGATAGAATGCATGTGTTTCATGCACATTTTGAAGTATTGGTATTTTCATGACATTTTTATCACTTGCAGAACTGTTTCCTGTCTAACAAACTTAGTCTTCAATTAAAACAAACCAGCCTTTTTGTCAGCTTTCTTATATGACTGTATAAGTGCTGTTTCTGTCTTTATTACAGTTGATGTGTTATTTTTACTCCCAAGTAATTCCTCGGCTCTTGCTGATGAGGACCAGGTGAGTGTGAACTATCACTCAGTGCACAGGCACAGTTTTATTTTTCTCAAGAGTATCAGTCTAACAAATTTCATATTGTAAAACCATGGTTACAGGGTGGTTTTGGTCATACTCGGCTTGTTAAATGGGTCTGCAATAATTTTATTTTTCTTAAGGTTGGTCTTCTGTTGCGCTAGTATAAATGGCATAGCGTTTACAGTAGTGCTGTACGTACCATGATAAATGTTACTGTAATTCTATAGTATATAATACCAATGTGTGTTCTTGGTTATTTTGTTAAAAGTTTAGAAAAGTTCTAAATTAAGTTTTGCGATTCCAATGTAAATGAATACTAAAATGATATTGTGTTCTTGGTACCAAAGACTTTGTGTTTTCCCTTTGTAAACTACAGTATGAAAAACCCTGTAGTGAGTTTGTAACCAAAATCATAGTTGCCATTCAGAAGTCCACTTTTTTTATTATCCTGTCTTACGTGGAAATAAAATTATGTACAATTTCATTTAGTAGTAGGACAGATCCACTAGGTTGACAGAAACTGGAACCAAAAATGAAATACGGGGAAAAAGTGTGATTCAGTTAAAAGAAAGAGATGGTTTTGTAATAGATGGTAAAAAAATAGGTATTTTTGAATTAAATAACTATTGTTAAAAAACTTGTGAAGTAGCATTTGTGAGAAGTCTGTTTTGTTCACACTGTGAGAAAAATAAGTAGGTGAGAAGCAGTGTTTCTCCAGCTCAGGGCAGAAAGAGGTTTTTGGACGTGCTTGACCTATTAGTTCACATGAGTTGTTAGCTGTAGAGAAAAGGGTGTGGACAATGGCAGCTAGAGCATGTAGATACAGGTCCATTTTAAGGAGAACAAGGCAGGAAAAATACCATGGGGAAGAAAAGAAGAGGGATTCAGTGTATATTACTTTGTTAAAGGACTCTCTTCTCACGAGGTGGTGAAGACCTGGTGTTTGGAAGCCATTGATTTGAACTCTTCTTTCCTCAAAATACTTACCCTGTTTTCTGAGGATTGGTGAGGAATGAGTGCCATTCTCTATGAAACTATGACCTTTTCATCTGGAGAAAACATTAATTGAAAGATAAAGGTTTTGCAGAATAGCTGAAAATTTCATACACATGCTGCCTCTCTTACAAGCCCTTTAATACTGGCATTTAATTTGGAAGCCCAGTGACCTCGAGTACTGCTCTATGCTAATGTCTATTACAAAACAAGATTCCACTGTTTGTTTTTTTTTTAAATACTGAGTTAATACTGTTAATAGATAAACTTAATATAATTTGATATTACAAAAAAGTTACAGTAGTGCTTAATATTGACTGTCTGTGAAATGTCCGAGTTTGGGTACCAGCAAAACGTGTATTGTCTTCCAGCAGACTTCCTTGCTGTCCAGCTGTCTTCGCGTACCCCTGCGCCATTCTTCCCAACGTCTGACAATCCAGGTGTTTGGAAAAGGTTTCCCTTGCCATTTTTAATCTTTTTGCATGTTCTACCTCTGTAGAGCCTCTTAAAGCTTGGTGCCTCACTGCTGACCTTGTTCACTCAGGCTTCATCTTAATTTACAGAACTTGGTTCCTGCAGAACAGGTGGAGCAGCCCTGGTGGAGGAGGAGCTGCCGTGCCGGGGGAAGGAGCTGTGGGAGGCAGCAGTGGCCAGGGGATGTACAGCTCCTTCTGCTGGGCAGGGCAGGTCCTGGGCCCGTCATGGACCTCTTGAACTGAGTGCTGGGCAGCCGAGTTGGGACTGCTTGGGCTTCTGTTCCCACACCCTGCCGGAGAGCCCCGGTTTTATGTCAGATACAAACATCATGGGCTGCTTGCCTTTGCAGAGTGCCTTTGAATTGTGAAAGAATGGTTTATTGCAGTGTGTGCGCTGTTAATCTTTAAAGGGTTTTCAAGCTTTGCAGCAAGGGAACACCTGGTACAGCAAAAATGTGACTCCTGTGTTTAAACCCATGTTCTGTGATCATGTAGGAAACTGTAATGTTTAGCATGTGGCTTTGTTAGGGCCTGAAATCTAGATACAGTACTTTCACTTCAAAGATGGAAATATGGATGGCTTATTATCTTCTTTCATTCTTTCCAGTTTGTGGAGATAAAAATGCGATCTGTCAAGGTTTTTTGTGTCTAGCCACTTCCTTCAAGTGTGTAAATAACATCAGGATGTCAGATTTGTACCTGCTTGGTTTGTAAAAACAATGCTGTGAATGGAGTCAGCCAGAATAGTCTTCTGACATGGTAATACCTGTGGCTTCTGTTGAGGCTTAATTTTAATTCTTTGTATCTTAAGAGCCCCACTATTTTTCCTTCTAGTTGCTCTGTTTACCTAAACTTCAGTGAACTCTATTATTGTTTTGTGGGGGTTTCAATGTCTCAGTTTTTAAAAACATTATGATGCCTTTAAAACTGGAAGAAATAATGAACAAATAACCTAAGAAAGATACTTTGGAAAAGGGGTGGATGCCAGTGATGAAGCTGACTCAAAACAATGGCTGTTATGGCATGTAATGCTTCCTTCAAGAACTGGTTCTGGGTTTCCAAAGAACCATGAGAGTGCAACTGCATGAAAATGTGGAAACCATTTATCTGTGTCTCAGCCTATTAGTGGGATCTATTACATTCCTGCTAGATGACACCACAAGGTGCTTTTGGGAGTTCAAAACTGAAGAATTAGCATTCCTCAATGATAAGTTTTTTAGTCAAGGTGCCAAAACTCACTCAGTGACATGAGAGGCTGATAGACTTCTTCATTCCCCTGTGGGCTAAAACTAGTTTTCGCTGGTATTGGAGAACCTAATGTACAATTTAGATGTTTGGCTTTTTCTCTTTTTGTTTAAATGTAAAATGATGCTAATGTTAGAATAATGAGACTGAAGGTTGGTGCTATTCTAAAACAAAATCAGGAGCCATTGCAAAGCCTTAGGCTGGTACAGGTGCACATTGAAAAGATTTGTTTCTCCTGAATGCTTTTCTGGAACTCTGACTTGGTACCCGTAATTAATTTCTCATCAGAGTATGCTGGTGTTCATAGTTTTTAGCAATATTTAAAGGACTAGAATAATAACTTAAATTGTAAGGATGAAAAATCTAAAAAATGACAAACACGCCCCGCCCCCCCTAGTCTCTAGACCATTTGTGAGGAAGGGCTTTGACTACCATCCTTGCCTCCTCTTCCTTGTTAGAGTGTGTGTGGTCTGTAAGTTTAAGGCTGCAGGGTAAAAGAACCCTTCTGTCATCATCTTTGTTCTTACAGGGGAGTTCCTGTGGACTACTTCTGAGCTCCTTACTTTGACACGTGGAGTTCGTACACTCAAATAGGTATTGGATTTGTAGTTATTTCTTCCCCAAATTATTTTTCCTTTATCTTATTCTTTTAAAGTTTAACTGAAGTTTTCTCTATGCAGTCGTTTCTTTGTGTCTTTTTTCCCAGCATGAAACAAAATAATACCAAGTGGGCAATCACATTGTTTGTAGTGAGTCCTTTTGAGAGTTCTTGTATATGTTAGAGCAGATGCTTTAGGCTTCACAAAGTGAACTATTGGTTTAATGCCTTGTATTATTATTTGGCAAAGTTAAGCAAGATTCAGTTACAGGAGTACTAAAAGGCATGTTTGTCACAAGCACCACTGAATTTTAACAATTCCTAGACAAGGCCATGGCAGCTTTTGCCATCAGAGGTTCAGCAGGGCTCTTCTGTAGGTGTTTTCTCCAGCCCTGCTGGTGCCTGTAATGGGAGCTAAGCCTTGCTTTTGAGCTTGAAATGAAGTCTGGCTTTGGAGCCATGGGAGGAGGCGTACAATACAATGGCTAAACAGGAGCTAAGTTTCTGTGTGGCAAAATATCAGCAGAAAAGCAGAAAATTTGCTTCTGACAGATTGAAATTCAGGTTTTGGAAAAGCACAGGAAAAATAAAAAGGCATTGACTTTAGCTGTCCCAGTTTTCTTTTCTGATTTTTGAACTACTATTGCACAGGATTTCTAATGAAGGTTTTAATTATCTATTTCAGAGCCACCCTAAGCAAGAATTTTTGCTATGTATTTAAAAAATGTTGTATTGATTATCAATATGCAAAGACTGAATAATACTTCATAATTAAAAAAATTGTAGAGGTAGTGGTAGATAGTTTGTTTAGTGTCCTCACAAACTGAATTTATAATATAAAATGCCAAGTCTTGCTTCTGTAAAACAAGATGTAGTAGTATGAGAATCTAGTGCAAATGGACCCCAAATATGGAAGTCTCATAACTAGGATATGAAAAAAAACCAAAAGGTATGTGGGGAATGAAAGACTGGGCATTTACAAAGATTCTGGAAACATGTCTTTAAGCTGAACTTTTATGCATGAAAATGAAAACTGATATTCATCCCAAGACAGTGTAAGATATTGCGGTGATTTGTTTGTTTGTTTGGGTTTTTTTCTGTAAGAGAAAGGTTTATAAAACCTCAGTTCTGAAGTGATAAATCCTTTGTTCCGGTTTGATGACAAAATCTGGTGAAAGTGCGTCTTCGGAGCATTTACCAAACTGATGCCAGAGATTCTTTGCATTTGGATGTTCTTCAGGTGCTATTATTTCAGCCTCTGCGGTTATGACAGGAGTCCAGCCTTTGCGTCAGTTTTATGTGGTCCCCATATTTATTTGGTGTTTAGAATCTGTTCAGAAGTGTTGGAATACAGACATGTAGTGTCATCATCTCCACTCCGTGAGCGAAGTCTCCGTAAGCCCTCATGTCTGTGTGGAGTTGCACTGTCCCATTGCCACCCTGATATCCAAATCAGGACTGCTCCTCTTCTTGAGCTGGATGAATTGCATAGCTTTTCCATTGATAAAAGTAACTTATAAAATGGTTATTTTCTTGTCACCTGAAATTTGCCGTGCTGTGAGAAGTGGCTTGGGCAGCTGCTTTTGTGGGGTGAGCATTCCCGGCTGAAAGTTGTACATCTGTGTAAGAAGTTATCCCCGCCCATCTATTTTTTGTGTTTTGAGGGTGGTTGTGTCAACTTTTCCTTTCCTAACCCATCACAGAAGGAAAAATAACAGAAGGTGAAGGGGTGTGTGTTCTTAATAAAAGTGCTAACTGCTAAACATGGACATATAAAGTTGATAACCTCATACACAATAACAAGTAATGCAGATAGATTTAATTTTAGGAGGGTAGATTTAGATTAAATGTTAGGAAGAAATTAAAGGTGGTAAAACACTGGCCCAGGTTGGACTCCCCATCCCTGCCACTGCTCAAGGCCAGGTTGGATGGATGGATCTGTGAGCAGGCTGATCCAGTGGAAGGTATCCCTGCCCATGGTGGTGTGTGTGTGTAATGAAATGAACTTTGAAGGTCCCTTCCATCCCAAACCATTCTATGATTATATTTATGTATTTATTTAAACCAAACACAATAGTGTTGTTATTCTGGGTTTGAAACATTTAAGTGGACTTGGGTCACTTCAATTTTAAGTGCCTTCCTCTCTGCAGTGCTCTGTTGCCTCACGGGTACTTAGTGTGGCCATACGCTTTTTGTGGTACAAATCGGATAGATTAGATTTCTTGGCCAGCATTATGCAGCTTTCAGAAATATATTCTGAGGTTTATCCAGAGATGAAGCTTGTGGAGGACTGTAGTTTAACCTGACCTGTGTGCCCCTCCTCTCTCCATGGAATGTAAAGTGAATTATAATGCCCTCTGTCATTTGTAAATATTCTTTCTTTACCATAATCATGAAGATTATGAAATATGTGAATGCAGAAGTATTCAAAGTGATGTTTATTTCTAATGAAAAGTAACACAGTTACTTGTAAAATAGGAGAAAACAAGTTTTTGAGTTGCAAATTATTTTGCATGTATAGAGTCGAAGTAGATGCATTATTTAAAATGTCATTTTATCCTAAGTCTATTTAAAATGGCCACTACATATTATTATAGAGTAGAATGGCAGCTGATTCCCTTCTCTGTTTCTGTTTTTGCCAGGCCAGTCCTGACTCAGTTATACCAGACTTAAGAGTTAGACCTGCTTTGAAGTGGCTTTTAGTAAGTCACCATATGTGGGTAAAGACTGTAAAACATTTAAATTGTGATGTATTTGTGATTTTATGAATGTCTTCACTGCTGTGGATTCTGATGGAATAAACAGTGAGTTGTCATATCACTGATTGAATGTGGCCTGATACGAGTCAGGGTAAGGCTATAAAGCCAATTTAGAACGTAACGCAGGCATTACAGTCTGCCTCACACAGTATAACTGGCAGTAACATACTGAGTGTATTGGTGCGCAGATGTGTCTTTGAATGGTAACTTTGAAATACAAGCCAATCCTGCTGCTGATTCACAAAAAAAAGGTTTTATTGGGGTGGTTGATTTAGTAAAAAGTTTTGTTGTGGTGACTTTTTTCTTGGAGTTTTACATTAAATACTTAGAGTAAATTATCGAAAGTGATGTAATTACAGTGACATCCTGCAAAATTTGGAAAATTCAGCAGTTAACTTGGCCTTTAAGGTTTGTACAGCATTTGAGACAAGTGGATCTCATTAATTATACTTTTATCACTTCTATCTGAGTTTAAAAATCTCAGTGTGTAAAACATGATAGCAGTGGTAGACTGTGAGTTGGAAGGGCTGTGACCAGACCTTGTTGCCAGAGCAGGGAGCGTCACTGGGAGCCTCTGGTGTCCCTGGTTTGTCTGTAAGGATCTGCATCCATTCCTGTGGGTACCTCACTTCCTTCTCACCTGAGTCCTGCTCAGTGTGCTTGCTTGTTTTGCAGGGTTTTTTTGCCACACCAGTGGTTTTAAACCCACTCCTCCCTGGTCCTGTGGCCCTTGTGGAAGGTGAGGAACCCGCAGGTGCTGCTGGGCCTGTGCAGTGACCTGAGCTGGCAGGTGGAAGGTGAGGAACCCGCAGGTGCTGCTGGGCCTGTGCAGTGACCTGAGCTGGCAGGTGGAAGGTGAGGAACCCGCAGGTGGAAGGTGAGGACCCCGCAGGTGCTGCTGGCCCTGTGCAGTGACCTGAGCTGGCAGCCGTGCTCTGCGTTCGCCTTCTGAGCGCAGCCTTTCGGGGCACCGCGTTTTACGTTTGTGATGTGCCGGACTGTGCATTCTGAGAGACTGAGGCGCTTCCCTCCATCAGCTGCAAGATTTCTGAGCACAAGAACTAGTGGCAAACTGTCAGTATTGTGATACGGTACAATTAAATACCTTGCTGTAAGGCAGAAGAACATAATATTATGGGACTCGTCTATCGTTTGTGGTCATAGAGTTGTTACTAATTTCACTTGGTCATTGGGAAAGACTGAAGCTTATTTTTACCCAACTTCTTTTTCACTGTTAGAGATAATAATTGAAATAGTGAAGCAGTGCATGGGAATGTAGAAGTTAAACTGGAGTTTGGAGATCAGTTAGTCTAGTGTTTAGATGTCTTCAGAACACACTTAATAATGTTCAAATGTCCCAGCTAGCGTTGATAGGATACTATATCCATGATACTATCCCATGAAGGGAATTACTCATTTATACATCTTCAAGAGTAAGAAAGAGGTTTTTCTTCTGCATTAGGGTACACTTCAGCAAAGATTTTGAGCATAGAATAGGTAGGTGATAGACTGTAAAGAAATTTCAGCTTGATATGTTTGAAAATCACTTGTTTGTTTCCTTTAGCAAGCCTTTATTTTTGTTTTTTTTTAGTGTTTCTATTTTTATTAAATATTAGGACTTTTTTTTTCCAAAAAGACAACATCTTTCTTGTGTAAAGCTTGACATACTTCCCTTCTTTGTTTCTTTTTACTGAGAGGTTACTTTCTGTTTTCATTGGATTCAGTTGCATTAATGATTATTATTCACCATGGGAAATTCTGGGAAAATAGCTGGCATTTTAGGCAAAACATTGGGAGGAACTGACATAAATCACTGCACCTGGAAAATAAAAAAGTCAGTTTTCTTTCCTAGTTTTACTTACTTATTTTTCTCTTTTACAAATAAGAGAGATTAAAAAATAGTCATGGACGTTCTTAAGTATTGACTGACAAAATAACTACAATGAAACAAATGTCTCATTTATGCTTGAGGTTAAACAGAATATGGATCTGCTGTAACTGGTATGGACTTTCCTAGTCACAGAACACATTAGGTCTACAGTGTAATTACTGCTGATCCCAACTAATGACTGTTTTGGAGATTATCTCTTTTGGAGTTAGCCGTCTGCTGTGGTTAGAGTAATTAACTAAACGTAATTAAGGGTTGACGACTTAGTTTGAAATCAGAAGTATATATGTCTCTAGGAAAATAATACCATTTCTTCCATTCAGAAAAACTGAGAAATACCAATATACCAGTTCTCTATTAAAGACATTAAACAAGTAGCTAAATTAAAGTTGAAAAAGCACGCTCTCAAAAACACTTCCCAGACCCCTGCAAACTGAAATAAAAAGAGCAGGGTGGGGGTGAGGAAAGAGGGGAGCCTTAAAAGGGCAGCTTATTAGTGTTTGATCAAACAGATGGCTTATGTTTGTTAAAAGCTTGCAAGCATAGCTAAATTTACTTTCCTACATTAAAAAAAGTATTGATTTGCCAAGGATATCTTCTTATTTATGACCCAAACATGGATTGCCTGTAGGTGGTTCTTAACCTTGCTTATTTATGAAATACATTCGATGCTCACATGTGAGGAGCTCCAGGCCTGCCAGCCTGACCTTGGTGCCCAGGAGGATTGTGGAGCTCATCCTGAGTGTGCGGTCACACGGCGTGTGCCGGACAGCCGGGGGATCGGCCCTGCCAGCAGGGGTTTAGGAAAGGCAGGTTGTGTCTGACCAATCTGATCTCCTGTCATGACCAGGTGACCTGCCTAGTGAACGAGGGGAAGGCTGTGGATGTGTGTGCCTGGACCTTGGCACAGCCTTTGACACCGTCTCCCAGAACATTCTCGTGGAGAAGCTGGTGGCCCACGGCTTGGACAGCTGCACTCTTTGCTGGGTTGAGAACGGGCTGCATGGCCAGGCCCAGAGGGTGCTGGTGAATGGAATTACATCCAGCTGGGGTCGGTCACCAGTGCTGTCCTGGGCTCAGTACTGGGGCCAGTGCTGGTCACTGTCAGTGACTGGGATGAGGGGATCGAGTGCACCCTCAGAAAATTTGCGGATGACACCGAGCCGGGCGGGATTGTTGATCTGCTTGTGGGCAGGGAGGTTGGGAGGGCTGTGCAGAGGGACCTGGACGGGCTGGATGGACGGGCCAAGGACAGCTAAATGAGGTTCAACAAGCTGAAGTACTGGGTCCTGCACCTGGGTCACAAAAACCGCAGGTATCACTCCAGGCTGAGGGCAGAGCGGCTGGAAAGCTGGAAAAGGCCCTGGCAGTGCCGGTGAAAGTGGCTGAACATGAGCCCAGGTGGGCAGAGCAGGCCAGGGCCACCTGACTTGTATCCGCCGTAGTGGTCAGCAGGGCCGGAGCAGTGCCCATCCCCTGTGCTGGGTCTGCTGAGGCATCTCCTGTCATTGGGGCAGTTCTGGATCCCTCAAAGAAAGGAAAACATGGAGGGGCTGGAGCAAGTCCAGAGACTGGAACAGAGCTGGGAAGGGTCTGGAGCCCCAGGAGCAGCTGAGGGAGCTGGGAAAGGGCTGAGCCTGGAGCAGAGGGGGCTCAGGGGGGACCTTGTGTCTCTGCACAGCTCCTGACAGGAGGGGACAGCCGGGGGGATTTGGGATCTGATCCCAGGAACAGGGACAGGAGGAGAGGGAACGGCCTCAGGCTGGGCCAGGGCAGGCTCAGGGTGGACAGCAGCAGGAATTTCCCCATGGAAAGGGGGGGTCAGGCCTTGGAACTGCCCAGGGAGGTTTGGAGTGCCCATCCCTGGAGGTGCCCAAGGAATTCCTGGAGGTGGCACTGAGAGCTCTGGGCTGGGGACAAGGTGAGATTGGTCACAGGTTGGACTTGATAATCTTGAAGGTCTTTTCCACCTATTCAGGTTGGATTCTGTGATTCTCTGGTAAAGATTTGTTTTAGTGTTTTATTATTACACACAGCATTACAGTTTGTTTTTTTTTTTTGTTTTTTTTTTTAGAAATTTGAGTGTTCTGAATGTTTTTGTGAGGAAACATAAGTAAAATACGAAGTTGCAGTCCTGAGTTTTGAATGGAGTGTGTTATAGTTTAGAAGTACCTTCCCTTTTACAAGTGATTACTGTAATAATACCATTTTGGTTTGTTTCTAATTTCCCTTAGGCTTGCTGTAAATATAATGACTTCACTGTAGCCATAATTAAAACAATGAATACCAAATACAACAGATCTTTATTTCTGCAAGAAATTCTTGTTGGCTTCAAGTAAGTTCAGTCGTTCACAGTGACCAAAAAAGTACTTTGGCATAATAATTTGTGTCTGTTTATTGATGCCCATATACTAAAGATAGTAAATCGTTTTACTCTGTATTTGCAAATACTGTAGACTTAAGTCCATAGATGCAAACTTAAACCATAATCCCTTATGAAAGGGATTTTTGTTAATTATCCTTCAGAATACTTACAAAACATAATGGAGATATATATGTAATATACACGATATACAGTATTTTCCAGTGACATACCTCCACCGAGTAGCATGCTAGATTGGTTATAGTCACAGATCGCTAAAAATCAATTAGGTATTCTTTAACTGTGGATAGAAAATGTTTAATTGGCAAAAAGCATAAATTTAGGAGTCTTGAATGAAAAAAATTAAAAAGTTTGATAATATTATCCATTATAAGTTTTCTGAAGGAAGTAGTTTTGCTATTTCTACTATTGTTCTGAAGGAAAAGGTTGTACCCCTAATAGTCAGTATAGTAGTAGATACTTTTTTTTGGTACCATATCAGTGTAAGTAGCTGATCTTGCTGTGTTTGCAGAAAAAAGAATTGGTTTTCTTCTGCATGGATGAAAATCATATGTGATAAATTGGGCTGTAAAGAATAAAAGCAATGAAGTCTTTAGGTAGTGTTGTGGGTGGAGGGGCTGTTTGCAGTTGGTGCAGAGGGTAGGCAGTTCTGTCTGACAGACTGTACCTCTGTGTTCGCAGTTCTCACTTTCCCCAAGTCCTGTGCTTTGTTCTGAGAGCTTGCAGAGCCTGGACACTTTCCCCGTACATAGAAATTACAGTGTATAAAAGCTGTTCCTGACAAGGAATGAACAACTTAGTTAAAATGAGCGCAATGTATCTTCACAATATTTTGTGTTTCTCCATTGATGTTGTTTTGTATTTGCTCTGGCTGTTTTAAGATTCGTTTTTACTAGCTGAGACAAAGGATCTGCTTTCTGGAGACGCAGATAACAGGTTTTATGCAGTCTTTCCAAGCGTGCATTTGGGAAGTCACTGTTTAATATAAATTTGGATCAGAAGTGCTATTTAACATATCAGTTTTCTTATATAAATTTGGATCAGAAATGCTATTTAACATATCAGTTTTCTAAATTGTTTAAAATAGAATTTGGAAAAGTGGGTATTTCTTATGTACTTGGCATTCTTCTTTACAAGTACTGGGAGTGAGATTTTATAGCAGTTGTTTAATTTAGGTTCAGTACTTATCCCCCTCAGATTTTAGGGGTAAATCTGGGACAGGGTGTTGGCCTCTGTCCATGGGGGAGACTCCACAACAGGAACCGGTTTCTTGGAAGTTTCCCTGTTAAGAATTCAGTGTGCTTAGTCTCATGGCTGTTTTAATTGTACAGGGACTCTGGAATTTTTCCCCCCACCTTATTTATACTGTGATCGTGATTCACCATCAACTTCTGCTCTGGCAGATTGAGTCAGACAGTCTGTTGATGCTGCTACCACTGTGCAAAGACATCATTGGCTTGGCTGCATTTTTCAAGTATTTGAGAAACTACTTCACAGAATCACAGAATGTGCTGAGTTGGAAGGGACCCACCAAGATCATTGAGTCTTAACTCCTGGCCCTGTACAGGGCCGTCCCCAAGAGTCATACCATGTGCCTGAGAGTGCACCAGTGTTTTTAATAATAATGTTACTGTCTGTTTTCCTTAAAATACACGTGCTTGTTCAGTGAAATAAGTCCTGGTGACTTTTGATTTAGAGATTTCATGGCACAAATAAAAATCTCTTACTTTGTGTGAAAAGCTCATCAGGAAACAACAATAAAAAAGCCCAAAAATCCCTAGCAACTTACAGGAGTTCTTATATTTATTCTATCTTGCCATAATTGCTGTGCCTTGAATTAAATTAAGACTCTAGATATGGACTTTTTGGCATGCACTACAGGTTCTTTAAAGTTGTCTGTCAGGGAGCAGCAAGAAGCAGGGCTGTTCTGCAAGGAGGGATAAGAGGGCAGTTGAGGATTTCGCAGGCAGAGCTTTTCCCAGCTCTGGCACGGTCCTGTGCAGTGTGACCAGTGCTGGTCACAGGGTTATACAAAATAATAGAATCTGTCAGGCCTGGTGTCCAGCTGGTTGTCTGATCAGCAGTAGCAGAAGATGGGGGCTGATGCCATCCTCGAGGGAAGCTAGAACATGGATGTAGGCGAGAGGCAGGGACACAGGCAGGCTGCAGGAGCGATGGGCTGGCTTTGGCAAGGACTGAAGGCTCCAGCCCGAGCTGCAAAGGAGCTCCTGAGCACGGGGTGTGGTAGAGGTGTTCAGGTTGAGATGTGGTGGAGCTCTGAACGGCACTACCCAGTTCCCTTAGTGCTGCAGCCCTGCTGAGTTCCCTGGTGGATGGGTGCTGTTAAAGGGATGTGCCTCTCATGTGAAGGTCTCACAGGAACCTCTTGAGAATTTCGTGCAAGTCCTGAGACGCAGTCAGCAGAGACAGTCCTGTAGTCCCTTGCGATTCCTTTTGCTGTCCTAGAAGACAGACATTTATCTTCTCTCTTCCAGATATGGAGTCTGGAGAGCGGTTATCATCAGTCTCCTCCACTGCAGCTGCTTCCACTCCAGCATCTTCGGCGCAGTCGGTAGCTACAGAAGGATCGAAAGGTGGCCTTTCCACCGGAGCTGCGACACTGAGCTCCACAATCAACACATGCGGTAAAAATGACTCAAGTCTATATTGCAATATAATTTTAGTATTTGTCAACACTTGTAATTGTTGTTACCAGTCAAATGTAATAAGGTTGCACAGGTGCATCACAGAAAAATGTTTGAGGTTTTTTGTTTTTGACAAGTGACATTCATTTGCTGTGAATACATTTTACATAGTACTTACTTACCGAAGGAATGAAATTAATTAAAAATTACCTATTTAAAATGTGGGGAAAAAAATGAGGTTGCAAGGCTGCCTTGAAAGCAAGATTCAAATAAAGGGTTCATAACTGTTACAATTTGGTTTAAGCACAGAAGAGGAGAGGAAACTAAGTCTCTATTAATAAAGCAGACTGAACCAAAAAAGATTCCAAAAATACCCAAAAAACATGATTAAAACCAAACAAGGTTAGATGTTGGTGCCAAAAAATCGATATATTTTATTTAACAGTAAAAGTGGCAAAGAGAAAGAAAGAAAAGAAAGAAATAGAAGTGGGCATGGGGTGCTGGGAGGACAAGGAGAGAGTGACGGGGTTAGATGGAAACATATCCCCCTTCCAGGGATCCCAGGGACGTCTCGTGGCTCCCCTCCATCCAGTCCTGTCTTCTGGACGGTGGGGGTCCCCACTGTGGCCACCACGCCCAGGAGTACAGAATGCAGTGGGTTAGTACATGCTTCGGGCCAGGTGAGCACCCACCGCCTCCCAGGGGGCTGGGTCTCAACGCTGCCCCGTGCAACGCGGCGGATCTGTGGATAATCTTGACTAAAGTGAAATATTTTACCTTGAATCAGAAATACATATGAAAGATTTCTCCATGCAAGAATTTCTCCATGCAATTCTTTTTTGTGAATGAAACTGGTATTTCAGCTGAATGATGCATTCGTCATCCACAGAACAAGAAATGGTAAACTCTTCCCTGCGGTTTCTCACTTAACTTTCGGAAAACAGAAAAGAGATCCTTTTTTTGAAGAGCATTGTTTCTGTTAGCCTGATTCTGATATAGTAAATAGGAAGTTTTTTCAGCTTAAATTCATGGTAATCCCCTATTTTCAGAACAAACTCCATTTTTGCAGCAGAGTGAGCAAAAGTATATTTTCTAAACTGAAAAACTCTACTGCCCTGATAGTACATAATGAGTAGATTCCAAGTCCCCAGCTCCATCCTGTATTTGCTTGTTTGTAGCTGCCCCAAGAAGTAGAAACCAGAATGTCTGCAGACCTAGTTATGTCTCAACTATTTATTTTAATTTCTCTAAAATCAGCCAGAAAATTCTTGGCTGGATTCTTGGCTAAAGCTCTCTTGGAATAAATAAAGTGCTATATTTTTCAGTATTCCCCCTACAAATTCATCTCCAAAAGATTTTTTTTGTCTATATTCATTTGACCCATGCCACCTGAAATGTTTTTCTGTGGTGGTTCCCAGGATGTAGCAGGAGTTAATTTCCATATGACTGTCAATGTACAGTCCTGACCTAAGGATTTCTGTGACTCATGTACCTCTCCTTGCTGCTTTTGCTTTGTAGATATTACATCATGTAATTCTGTATTTTCTGTAATGTTCTGTGTATTTATAGGATATAAAAGTAGAAATTTATAATTAAAAATTAATTTATAATTTAAAATTAAATTATATGAATTTTGATCTGCCAAAATGCAGTAAGACTGGAGCAGATGAATAATGTAATAAAGATACTAAATGATCAGTTTTGTTCTTCATTAGAAAACACAGGGAGTTCTTCACTGAAAGGACTTAAAATTATATTCTCAACTTTTATTTAAAATAAAAAGGTTTTGTTTGTGTCTGATAGCTAGTAGTTAAAAAGACTGATAGTAATTCCCAGTATTTTTTTTTTGATGGTCAGATTGTTTGCCTGGCTGCATCTGATGTTTAAGAACATGCGTATTTTTTCAAGGACACACCGTCTTCCCAAAACCAAGCTGGAATGTCGTTTACAATCAGAACTGTCCCGTCAGTTGTATTTATGAGTGTGTCTGTTCCTCTGCTGACTCGTGCACTCTGGTTGCTGTTGTATCCACTCTGAAGGGTGTACACTGTCCTAGAGAAATTCCGCAGAAATGGTTCTGCTGCCGGCCAGCTGAAGGCTGTTGTTTTCCCTTGCGTGACCGATGTCTGGCGTGGCGTGTCCTGGATTTGTGAGATGCTCTGAGACCAAGATAGCCTAGTGTGCTAGCCAGTTCTCAGCTGAGCTGTTCTTCACTCCTGTGATCATTTCAAAATCCCAACCATGTCTGTCAGTCTCAACCTGATAATTAAATTATCTTCAGATTTTAAACTGCATTTTTCTAGTATCTAATAAAATAATTTTTTGCTCATCAAAATGAGCAATTATTCTAACGAAGAGAAGGTAAAGACATCTTAATGCATGCATTAGATTAGAGAGGTTCCTTTTATTCCAATTCATCTCTTTATTTTCTTTGCAGCCCTCAATGGTCTATTAAGTAGTCTCCTCAATAAACTTGATTGCATACTCTGTCAGGTGCTTACGATACGTGGTGAGTTAGGACTGGGAGTCCTTATGCTTTGCCAGGGAGATTAAACTACAAATAGATTATTTTGGCATATTCACAGATCAAAAAAACCTGTGTGAAACCATTATGGAATATATCACATACTGTTACTTTAATTGGTTAATATGGCACTAGTTCCTGAATCATTAAAGCATTCTAATCAAGTAAACAGGTATTTTATTTGCTTTCTTCTTATTCATCCATTGCTGAAAATAAGATGGTGCATTGGAACAGTAAATTGCCTCTGGAAAGAGGTTTACATTCACCCTCATGAGAATGTTAGCGACTTCAGAAGTATATAAATCAATAGCTTTTTCTCTAAATAAAACTGTAATTCAGTGTTTTGTCTTTATGAAGGGCAATAATGCTGGCGTGTGGAAACCATTCTAAGCTGAAGAATGGAGTTGTGTTGTTTTGATGTTATAAGATATGGAAGGTTCTTTATTTTTAATTTTCAAAAAAAGGAAATTAATTAACTTTTTATTAAAAAACAAAACACAACAAGCAAAACCCCCACCAATTTTTTTTTTTTTCTCAAACCAGAAGGTGTTTTTCTCAAAGCAAAAATCTTCTGTCTTTTTGGAGCTCCCTATTTCTCCTTAAATGAGATCCAGAAGAAATGTTAAATTTTACATGGATGCACAAAGTCACAGGATTTTTGATGGGAAAATCTGTAATTTTATGTTTGATGTTCTGATTTATAGCGCAAAGATTTTCTTTTAATACTGACTGTTTTTTGGGGCCTCAGTACTTACATAGAAATGACATTGTGGCTTCTCAAATAAGAAAGAAAGAAAGATCAAGAAAGATCAGTCTGATTTCCTAAAATGTAAAATTGTATAAACGGTTTTCTTTTTTGGTAAGTCTTTTATATAGTCCTTGGTTTGTCAAATTTTTCTTCTTAGGCTTGTAGGTAGTTGAATAGCATGTTATCTTCATATTTCTGCTGGTTGGCACATTGATGCTTTGTGTTTTAAAGTATTATTTAAGTATTTATTCCTTTTTGGCTCTTTCGAAAAGCTTGTATTGCACCATGAAGTTCATTAATATTAACAAAGGCACTCATAGTTATCATTCTTTGTTACTAAGAGACCAGCATTGTTGAAATGTATGTTGCCCTTTGGAATAATGCTTTCAATCATTTATCTGTGCAGTGGTTAGTAGAATTTCAAAAACTGTGCTCAAAAATACTTAACCTATTTGAACGTAAGCCAAGAATGTTAAAGAGCGAGATTTAATATGAAATTTAGCTATGTGGAGTATGTTTAACTTAAGTTAGTAACTTGAAGAGCGGAGGGGACTGAAAGCTGTTCTGTCTTCATAGTTCTGAGGTAGGAAGACTGCTGAGATAATGATGTGAAAGGGGGATCTGTGAATATGGATTCAGTTTATAAGAGTAGCAGTTTCATTCTGGGGTGATCAGTGTCACATAACTTAATTATTGAGTATTTATTTCCTGAATGCATTTAAATAAAACTGCATTGCAGTCTTCACCAGAATGGCTGTAACGACTGAAGACCAGAGTTGCTGCAGGAAATATGTGTCATTGAGAAGTTCCTATATGTTTTGTTCTTACTTCTAGATTTAATAAATCTGCTTTGGATTATGCATAGCAATATGCTTACTGAAATACTTAAATACAGTATTAGAACAACTGAAGTGTGTTTCTGTTTCCTTTGAGGTTCAGAGTGGTGGCGAACAGCAGACACTCACTCTCGTCCTGGGGCAGCTTTTTTCCCGCCACTCTTGGGAATTCCCACACTGTTTGCACCTCCTGCACAAAATCATGATGCTGCTTCATTCCACTCAAGAGCTGCAGGAAAAAGTAGTCGGAGCAGTACAGACAAAGGTAATGGCTGAATTTTTCAGGGAATAATCGATTGAACTTCTGCACATTCAGAAGGATGTGGAATTCAAGCTTTACTTTCGTCATTCTTCCCATTCCTAAGACAGTTCTATAAAAATTGGTTCTGCTAGCTAAGGATGGTCCATACCAAGTATGTGTTCAGCCTTCAAATCATGGGTGCTCTGTGTGTTTAAACTAAAATAACAACAAATCACAGTGACACTTGGTTGGCATGTTTTAGTATATGTGGTGAGTAACCTGTAAGTAGTCTAGTAGCTTGTTAGATGTCTGTGGAATGTTAGCATGACTGGGGCATCTCAAAGAAAGTGTCTGTTACTTGAGATTTATTCAAAGTGTCCCTTTGTAAAACTGTCATGCTCAGGTGTAAATGGATCCCTGAACGGCAGCAGTTCCACCGCAGTCTCAGTTCTCAGCACGTCCGTGCTCTCCACTAGCATTGCAGCCACGGCAGCAGCAGTGAAGACTGTAAGCTCAGGAGCAGGAGGACGCAAGTACAACCAGGAGAAAAGCAAAGTGCAGCTTTTGGATGCCAGGGCTGACAAAATCAAAGACAAGGTAAATACACAGAAAGAAACTGAAGATTTGGGCAAAAAACCCGACATTATAAGTGTTCAGCACACAGGAGCATTTTTAAGTGTTCTTGCCAAGTGAAAAGTGTTTTGGGTTCTTCGGAATTATTAGAGCAAGATCTGTACCCTTGCCTCTGTAGGGGGTTTTTGTGTGTATTGGCTTTTGGAATTCTTTTAACTGCTTTTTTTTGGACATACTTATGAACCAAAAGTTACCATTAGTGCTAATGTCACTAGTTAATAAGTTAATGGCTTTGTCTAACATCTTGTTTTGTTTATCTGATTTCTTTTAAAGTGTATTTTTTAACACCAAACTTTGATATTATATATATAGGTATTACAATTATGACATTATAGATTATTTCTGTTAATTTAATTATGTTTTCATGTATCTTATGAAAACAAAATGAAATTTTTGGACTAAAGAAAAATGCTTTTCTGGAAGTAATTTCCAATTTCTCAGAGGGAAGAGCTGTTATTAACGGCTGTGTGTCAGAAAAAATCATAGCCATCTAATATGAAAGATGAGTGGTCTCAGTGAATTAGTAAACCTTACATACTGAACTAAGCACTCTAAGAACTTTACTACTCTTGGAATCAAAACTAAGTAAAACACAAAAAATGGTATGCTGGGAAGGTGATTACTGTCAGAATAGAAGCCAAGGGAGTAATTCTCTACTGGCAGCCATCTAGGCTAAAATATTTTGCATTCTTTTATATTTTTGTTTTGTGAGTGAATTGGGCCTCTGCCTTTCTTTCTGTTTCTGAGCTATATTCAGCTACAAAATCTGAATGGTCTTAGGTGAGAGGTTGGCATTTTCAAGGAACAGAGGATGCTTGATGTATCCACTTAAAAACAGGGGTTAGCACTAAAATGGTTGCTTATAATTGTGTCATGATATACAGTGTTTAATGTATGGACAACAGGGAAATTAAGAAAGAATGTTTTCCTTTGAAACATTTGTCATGTGTTCAACAATTGACAGCTTTTGAAAGTATTAAGCTAGTTAAAGGTAGCTGGGAAGTCTTTGACTTTTTTCAAGCTTAAATACGAAAAATGGCTTTCCTTTCTAAAATTCTGCTTTTATCCTGGGTGTCTACATGCAAAATTTAACTTGGTTTCTGTGGTGCAGAGGTAAAGCTTTTCCCAGATGATGTTTCTGCATTTCTGACTATTACTGCAGTTAGGCAGAATACCAAATAAATTTGCTGTATTTTAATATCTCTAAATACCTTCCCAAAAGTTTATATCATAAGTAAACAAATAGACTCGTTTCTTACTTTTTGGCTCTTTGCTTTATTCAGAAAACTGAGCCAGTCAGGCTAGTTACCTGCTAGTTTGAGTATCACTGAAAAATTTTACCTCTTTTTGCCTCGCTCTTTTCTTTTCCCCCAATTTCAGTGAGGATGTTTGTCAGCATTGTTATCTTCTCCTTTGTGTTACCATTCATCTTGAAGTATAAATTTGGTACTGTTGATAGATTTTCTTTTGTTTTGGTCACTGACTTCAAACTCCAGTTTCACTTGACTAAATACTGGGTTCCTGTAAAAGTATGGAACCGATGTACAAGTACCTTTCTTAAGAATGTTGTGTTCTGTCTTAGCTTTTAAGTCCTCTGTCTCAAGCAGATGAGTTCCAGGTTGTCTGTTTCCTAAGTTCCTGTTGTAAATTTTTTAATACTGAAGTGGAGTTTGTTGTTCCTAATCTTAGTTGATATGCTGATGTTCATAACTTCTTTTCCGCTGAAACTTTGAGGTAATTGGTATTTGTCAATGTAATGAGTTGAACAACCTTTCATATCAAAACATGGAAATTACTCCAAATGACAACTCCAGCATGAGGATGATTATTGTCCCTCTCCCTTATTTCAGTGTGTTAAAATGAATCCATGGCAGGAACTAAAGTCAGAGGAATAAGTAGTATTCCTTATTGATGGCAGATTGGGAGTATTTTGTGCTAGGCTCTGTGCAAGTGATGCTACATTTTTAAATTTCAAAGCACAAGACTTTCCTCTTCTAAAAAGCATATTTTATTTTAAAACATTTTAGCCTACTTCTCTAAATGTTCTTTTCTTTAGGGTTTTAGTTTTTTTAGTGTTCATCTTCTGATTTCTTCAGGCATCTCCTTAGCTGTAATTTCTTTTTGAGAATGGTATCTAAATACATTTTAAAAATATTTTTTTATTTTTAGGAAATGAAGAAAAAGGCAAACCTGATATCAAACTGTTTTTACAGTTGATGAAAATCTAAAGAGTTACCTTTTGTGTAATATTTCCTTTTTTGTTTGAATTCTAGTCCTGTTGTCCTACCATTTTAGGGAATCATATAGTGCAGAGTGCATTCTGGTAGTATCTTGTATTCTATGATTTTGTTTGCCTGTAGTGTCAGAAAAACAACAGCTGAGTTGATAAAAGCATCTGATCCTCAAAGTTTAGTTCTAAGTTGTCATCTCGTTTCTTTTGTCAAGAGTGTGTATTTGGTCATTCGAAGGGCTTACATAACAGTGATAAACCAAAACCTGTCCGAAGGCTGGTCTTCAAAACCGTGCCAGATACTTGTGCCACGTCATGTTATGTCTGTTGAGCATAACAGTGTCAAAGATAGATGTCCTCGTGCTAATTAGTACACTGTCAGTGGCTTAGTTCTTACATACAAAAGGTAACCTTTCAGAGAAGGTTTTGTTTAGAAATCCTGTTTTTTAAGACATTCTCTCTCATGTTCCTGTCTGTCTTGTTATTTAGAATGGCTGCAGCATTTTTTTGCCCTTTAGTCACGTAGCTTGCTGTCCATCTGTCTTCCCTGGGACTGTATGGTCCCCTCAGTGGCTTTACATCTCTGTTTAGGTGGTGCATAGCTCTTGTTGCTGCTGCTTGATATCTGTAATCTTGGTTTCACGTGTTTCACTACCTCCCAACGTGATTCTGCAAACTCCCTTTAGTGATTCAGTACGCTTTAGTACAGTAGTATGTACTTCTAATGAAACTTGTGTTTCTGTTACATAGCCACTGTCATAGCACTTGAGTGCATCCTTCAGATGGGTTTGTAAAATGCACATTTGGTTTACTTAGCTCTCCATAAAGCTAACTTTCTCCATCCATTGCACATTCAAAATGTACTGTCAACATTTTAGGGTTCCTGCAGTTTTTTTACACCTTTCTTTTTTTCTTGCATTCTTGTTTGTTGCTTCTTTTTTATTTCTCATTCTGCAAATTTGTTCTTTGCGAGAATTTCGATATAATGTAGTTGTCAGAGTATTTCAGCAGATTTTGTTCCATTTTTCAGAAGCAAATCCCAGAAGCAATTTGATGAACATATTCTTTTCATTCCTCAAAACTGTACATTGCTGTACAGCTCATACTTAAGAAACGTAGTTAAAGGAATGTGCCACTGAAACTTTGATAAACCAATATTTGTTGTTATTTCTGTGCTAATTTGCAATGCAAGTTTTGGGTATAAATTATTTTGGAATTGGCACATTATGGAGGTTTACTAGACCCAAATTCTAGGTCAGTGTTCTAGGCCTAAATTTGACATACTGCTTTGTGATGTAGTGATGTCATCTGTTCTCTCAGTGGTGGTCAGAAAAACGCTTCAGTGGAACTTGGTGACCAGTTTTTAATTTTCATCATCTTGTGAAGTACTTTTCTCTTTAAGGATTGTGCATCACTTTACTCCAAAGTGTCACTCATCTTTGTTTCAAAGATTATATGTAATAATAAGATTATAACAGATTAAAGCTGAAGTATTAACAGAGAATTCATCTTCCTGGTAGAAGCCCAGAAAAAAAGCAATGGAAAGCTCTAGTAACAGTGACAGTGACTCGGGCTCCTCTTCCGACACCTCGAGTGAAGGTATAAGTAGTAGTGACTCTGATGACCTAGAGGAGGACGAAGAGGAGGAGGAGGAGGAGGAGGAGGAGGACCAGAGTGCTGAAGAGAGTGAAGATGATGAATCTGATTCTGAAAATGAAGCACATCACAAAAGCAAGAACAAGGTATAATACCTCACTCTGCTGCTCAGTCTTGTTGCTGCAAGCTGTTTGTGACAAGTAGACCCACTCACGTCTGTGAACAAGTAGTGAACAATTATTTAACTGCACATTAATAAATGTTAAGAACATTCTTTTTAGATTTCCTTCAGGGTTTTTTGTTTGGTGGTTTGGTTTTTGGTTTTTTTTCGGTTTGGTTTGTTTTTTTTTGTTCTTTTGTGTGCATGCATATCTGTGTATTGCTGTTCTTTACAGGCTAGGAGTTTACAGTTGGCAGACTGCTACTTTTGTTGTAAAGTAGGAAGTACAAAGAAATAAAGTACAGTGTGCAGGTAGTGCATTGAAAATATATCATTATGGATATAGGTTTGGCAGTTGCTTTTTTCCTAGTAGAGTGGTTTCTTCCCCTAGTAGTGGAACAGCAAGATTGGAATCTTTGGTATCTTGTTAGGTTTACGGTCAGAAATGCATTTAAGAACAACCATGGTTTAATACTCCTTCTCTAGTAAATGCTGTCTTCAGATGCTGAAACTCTCTGGGGGGAAAAAACCCAAAGTGAACAATAAATATATTACAAGGCTGATTTGAAAATGATTATTGGTCATCTTCTGCCAAGACTAGGATAATTGTTTTGTGGAGACTGATCACATGCTTAGTAATTTTAAAAGGATTTTTAACTTTGATAATAAACAGTAAAAACCAAATGTTTTGCAGGTGCTAATGCATAGTGGTGTAACAGATATGAAAACTGATGGACAGAAAACACAGGAAAAGTCTCAAGAAAAAAGAACACACCAGCAGATACCTCTTGTGTCTGATTCCCAGACTCACTCATCATTCCAGTCCCAGCAGAAGCAGCCTCAGGTTTTGTCACAGCAGCTTCCGTTTATTTTTCAAAGCTCTCAGGCAAAGGAGGAATCTGTGAACAAACATACAAGTGTAATACAGTCTACGGGATTGGTTCCTAATGTGAAACCTTTGTCTTTGGTACATCAAGCCAAAAAGGAGACCTATTTAAAACTCATAGTTCCTTCCCCTGATCTACTTAAAGCAGGGAATAAAGATACCTCTGAAGAACCCATCACTTTGACCAGCGATGTTAGATCAAAGCGGGTGAGTGAAGTTTTGATTGTTCATAACCTTTGTCATCTGCTTAAAAAGATGGAACGTTGTGCCATTGAGCTCTTTTAATTATAGTGTATTAAAATTATAAATATATGTATTTTCATAATCATGGGGGTTTATGTGTTTTTAGAGTTGATCTGGATTTCTGAATGGTGTAAATTAACTAGATTGTGCAAGTCATCTCTTAAGGACAATGTACACCTAAAATCAATATCAAAATAAGAAAAGTACTCGTGTAAATCGTGGCCTGGATATTTTTCCTGTGCTTCTAGTTTCAGTCAGAATGTTGATTTAATACTTCACATTTCTAGTATGTCAGCATGGCTTCACTTGCAAGGTGGGTAGTTTCAAGTCAAAGTAATTGAAATCACCTATTTTAACCATGATTTTAAACAAAGAACGTGAAAGCCATTTAAAAAAAGTGCTTCATGTAATGTGGAGTTTTGTTTGCTCTTTAAAGACCAGGTTTTCATGCACTAATAACTGCAAAAACTCAGTATGGCCATTTCAGTAGTTTTTATAGAATCACAGGGTGGCCTGGGTTGGAAGGGACCTTAAAGCTCCATCCCATCCTATCCCATCCCATCCCATCCCATCCCATCCCATCCCATCCCATCCCATCCCATCCCATCCCATCCCAGACCTGCCGTGGCAGGGACCCCTCCCACTGCCCCAG
>VZTX01016565.1:116025-163053 GCA_013400915.1 Pardalotus punctatus
CCCATCCACTGCCCCAGGGACCCCATCCACTGCCCCAGGGACCCCATCCACTGCCCCAGGGACCCCATCCACTGCCCCAGGGACCCCTCCCACTGTCTCAGGCTGCTCCCAGCCCCAATGTCCTGCCTGGCCTTGGGCACTGCCAGGGATCCAGGGGCAGCCCCAGCAGCTCTGGGCACCTGGGCCAGGGCCTGACCATCCTTCCTCAATTTATCTTCCTTTTTACTGCTCAGGACTGTACCATAAGTTTGTATGTCTGTCTTAACAGTTCTATGGCTTCTAAAATTTTTAGATTCTGAGCTTATTTTTTTTGTTAATAGTGATTATGGTGATTGCTGATGAATTTTCTATTCAGTAAACTTTGAATGGGGATTAGAAGAGAATAAAAATCTAACATTTTACAAACACAGAGGCTTAGGATATATACAAAACTAAATATATAAAAAATACATTTACCAATGCAACTGTCATTATTATTTTTTTATTTTCAAATTTTGTTTTAAACTAAGTAGTATTTGGGAGTAGTAAACTGTATTCTGATTCACAGCTAACTCTCAGGCCCTCAGGGTTAGGGTTAGGGTTAGAGGACTGAAAAATACTTAGTTTTTATTGATAGACTAGAAGATAAAAACTTGTTTTTTCTTTCCAGTTTCCAGTTACTTTGTAAAATTCAAATAAGCTTGTCACTTACTTTGAGTAGCTAAATAAATTATAATTATGAAAACGTACATCTTTGGCACTGGAAGAGGCTTCTGCTTTCAATTCTGGTTATGAGTCTTTAGCTGGTGATAGATCACCCATGTAGGAGTTTGATTTCCCTAAAACTTTTACTGGAGGTATGCACTCTGTGAATATTTATTATTTTAGAGATCTTCATAATTTCATATTCAGTTTAAATGTTAGTAACTTCACGAATGTGTTTGATTTAATTTTTAAAAACTAATTTTAAATGAACCGTCTTTATCCATTTTATTTTCCATTGAAGATGATGTGGAGCTTTTTTCTTTGGAAGAGTCTTTAGACTAAAGACATTGTAAGCTTTACATGCATTTCTGAGCCATTACTGATTATGTTTTATATTAAGAAATTTCAGGTGCCACTTTTTCAGTTAAACATTTAACATTTCACAGCATTTCTGAGTAATACTTTTCCCTCATTTTTTTTAAATAAAATTTTTCTACACCAAGAGCCTTCTATTGGTTTTCTAGTATTGTGGCCTTTAGTGCATTGTGCTTTAAAACAAATGAATTATTAAAGGTAGCTGTACATTCACCAATGAGGTTTTTATATACTGAATTAAGTAATAAAGGGAGGTTTTCCTTTGCTGGTACACAAGAGTAGTAGTATCTTTCTAAAAATGGCTTTTTTCAGAATGATTAATATCTTTATGAAAGTTTTTGTCTCTAGAGCATTGTAGCAGATCAGAAAGCTTCCTTACGTAATTTGGGTCAACTTCATCTTGAGTTCAAGTTGTCTTTTCCTACTTGATTTTCAGTGAAAATGATTAAAAACTTGCCTAACTAGTAGTTATTTATCTCTTCTGTTGTAGCTAGTATCTGCTTTTGACTTTCTAAAAAGAGCTTAGGAGATGCTTATAATTTCCTAGAGTTCACATGCCTGAATACCAAAGAAAGCCAAACAAACACCTCCACGTTTTATTCCTGTCTTCTTCTTTCTTTAGGAACAATACAAACAGACATTCCCAGCAGCACAGCTAAAGAAACAGGAATCGTCTAGGAACCTGAAGAAGGTTATCGCAGCTTTGTCAAGCCCCAAACCAACATCTAGTTCTCCAGCTCATCAAAAACTCACATCCTTGGAAAACAACCATTCTAACCCATTCCTGACAAATGCACTTTTAGGTAATCACCAACCCAATGGAGTTATTCAGAGCGTCATCCAGGAGGCTCCTCTTGCACTCACTACGAAAGCGAAACCCCAGACCAAGATCAATGAAAGTGTAGCCATTTCTAGTAGTGCCCCCTTTTCTTTGCCGATAAACTTGAGTGCATGTGGGAAAAAAACAACTGGTAACCGGACAGCTGTTATGCCCTCTACCTCTCCTGTGTTACCTGGTTCAGGAAAGGATAAATCAGTCAGCAATAATGCAGTAAATGCAGTAAAACCACAACACCGCCTTCATTCTGCAAAACTGGTGGTGGAGCAGTTCAGAGGGGTAGACTCAGATGCCCCCAGCAGTAAAGACTCTGACGACTCAAATGATGATGACGACGATGATGAAGATGAAGATGAGGACGATGAAGATGATGATTCTGATGATAGCCAATCAGGTGGTTTAACCTTTTTAATAGGAAAAGCAGAAACTTTTGTTTTTTGAGTTTTGAAAACGTGCATTTCCCACCATATTTTAAAATAGGGGGAGGAAATACTGGGCCAGCGTGGCCCACACAGTGTCCTGCACATACCCTTGAGATTAGCATGTGTCCCCATTCCCCATTGTATCTTACCAAAATCATGTTTGGGCTGTTCTGATACTTGGTCAGCTGTCCTTGTAAGGTGGCTCCACAGCCTTTTGGAAAGGCTGTCAGAGACCTGCCTTTCACATCAGTCACCCAGCCTGCTGCTGGAGGTGCCAAGGTGCTCAGGAAGGGATGGAGATTAAGGCTGATTGATGGTTAATGATTCTGGCAGACAGCGCCCAGCTGCAAAACAGGCTTTCCTCACCAGAGAGGGACTAAACAAGGGCCTTCAAATTGTCAAGAGTGGCAAAAAAAGCATGTTTCTCTGCCTCATTCAGAAGCACAGTAGTCCATGAGCAAGTAATTAGTCAGCTTTAAGGGCTGCAGACCGGCTATGCAATTTGGAATGGCAAAGCCTGTTTTAAAGAATTGATTGTATTCACAGTCACTCCTTTTCCCCATGTGCTAATATCCCTTGGGTCCAGTCTCCACCTTCATCATTCTCTTCCCCCTCTCATCTACACACCTTGTACTGATCTTTTTATCTCAGGATTGTAGCTCACCTTTAGTTCCTAACCCTGACTGTCATTGGTTCTGACTCCTCCTTTGCCCAGATTGCCATACTTTTGATTCTGACACCTTTCAGCCTGTACCCAGTTCTGCTGTTTTCTTCCTCTTCACGATGGATTTCCCAGCCTGTGAAATGCCCTTCCTGGGGTAGTGCCAAGCTGCTGCCTGGCTAATAGGATGATTTAGCTGTAGCTCATTCTGGGGTATACAATCTTGAAATACTGCAGCTTCATCTCTTTCTGTTTGAAAGAACAGTGTATTGTCATGCAGAATTACTTAATTCTGTCATATTTGTAGTAATTTCATAGTTTAGGTAGTTAATTAGAACCTTCTATTTATACTCGAGATGTTACTAAAAAAACATATTTAATAAGACAAAAGACTTTGCAAGTGTTAGAACTGTAATGTACTTGCCAGTACTTACCAAGTCATAATATGCCTTTTGCCACACTTTTTTTAAACAGAATCTGACAGTAATTCTGAATCAGATACAGAAGGGTCTGACGAGGAAGATGATGAGGATGATAAAGACCAAGACGAATCAGATACTGACACTGAGGGAGAAAAAACTCCACTGAAACTGAATAAAACTTCATCCTCTGTGAAGAGCTCTTCCATCGGTCTTACAGCTCATTCCACCCCGCTTAATCTCCAAGTAGCAAAGACGCCCAGCTCGGCACCAGCTGCCTTATGTCCTGAGTCCCAGCCTGCGGTGTTCCTTGGGACAGGACCCTCCAGCCTCACACCAAGTACACACTGTGGTATCTCCCTGTCTTCTGTTCTACCTGCCATGTGATATCTAAGGTCCACGTGTTGTAGGAGTAGTCACAGAAATAGTCCAGGTGCTGGTGGCAAGTGACAGCTCCAGAAGTTTTAACCTGTAAGAACAGCGATTCACTGACCAGCTGCCCCAGGGATGTGGCAGAGTTCCCCTCCCTTGAGGTTTTTAGATGCAAGTTGATCAGGGTGCAGGATAATCTCAGCAAAGCTTCCTTTCCCAAGGAAGGTTGGACCAGGAGTCTTTCGACGTCCCTTCTGACCTTGGCTGTTTGGTCTCTGTAATCTTTTCATGGGTGTTTGCAGCGGACATTAAGATCTGTCAGCTAAATTGCAAGTTCTCCAGATCAGAGCATTATACTTAGACCAGGATAATTTAGCTTCTGTAATTATTTGAGAGAAGATAGGATTGAAAATCCAGAGATTATATTTATTACATAAAAAATCTTCATTATTTAGTCTTTGGAATTTACCATTTTATTCTAAACTAGTTATTCTTACTTGTTTCTGATTTCTGTGTGTTCTAGTTGGCGTTCTGAATTTTCTGGTTTTGCCCCTTCGTTGACAAACTTTGTAACCATATTTTTTTAGAATGTAACTTTTCTAATAATTATTTCAAAATTCGTAGTAGAATTTATGGATTATGTGCAAGGCTTTATTTTCAAAAAGTTCATGAAAAGTACATTCAGCATTTGCCTGATATTATATAGTGCTTATAATCCTTTATTTGGTGACTTAAATGGCAAGATTTAGTAACTACTGTGACTACAGTAAAGAATGCATTTTTGGAAGTCACACTTCTTAATTTGCATGGTTTCAATGAAATGAAATCTCATATTTGCTACTTTGAATTAGAGACTTGATGTTTAATTAACATGCATGTAAGCAGATTTTGAAATGGGGATATCTGCTTATAAATAGGTTTATGTTTGGATTCAGTGCAGTAGGAGCTTCATTCCATCTGATACAAGGGCATCAGCTTTGAAGCAGTATGATGTGATCTACCTAATATTTATCCCAAAACCAGGCCTATTAATTGTACAGTTTATAAAAGATTTCATATAGATTAGGAGTAATCCAAATAGTTAAGTTTAAAAGTTTTTTTTTTTCCTCAGGAATCTGTGTTGATTTATGATGCTTTGAAAAGTCTGATAGCAGATTTTTGTGTTTACGGGGGTAGGAGGTAGAATAAATAAGTTTTGTGTCCTTGCTTTAGGTGTAATAATATTACACGTAAGAATCACCCAGTAAGAATCACATAATACAACAAAAATATTTTTGTGAACATTTTACCTAGAGTTGGTCAGTCACTGAAGGGGTCTTGTGGTTTCTTCTCTATAGCTCTTTTGCCCTGGACTTTTCACTTCACTGCTGTTTGGAAAAGGAGCCCTGACCCCTGCGCTGTGAGCACTCAAAACAGCGCAGTGCTCAGTCACGTTAGGTTAAGGTTGCACCCCTGTGTCTGAAGTGTCAGCTGAGATCAGACGTTTCCTCCGTGCTTTCTCTAGAGGACTCTGCTCATCATCTGCCGGGCAGCCGGTGCTGTGAGACACTGCTGGCTGTAAGAGGCTGGAGCAGGTGCCAGGGTGTCAGTGTGATATTGGTACTCAGATCACATCCATTTCCAGGGAAGAGTTGTGTCACATTCCTGACAGAAGGTCCAAACTACCTTTTGAGAAGTACGTCTTCCAAAAGTTGGTCAGCGTACGTGGTTCGTGTCCTGTGGCTGCCTGAGAGGCCTGAGGAAAGGATCAGCCTTTCACACTAAATCCCCACACTTGGCACTTGTCTCTGTGGTATTATTGGTTCAGTTGCTTGACAAGCATCAAACACGTCTGTTTGAACTTGGAAAAACCGAAGTAGTACTGAAAATTTTCTGCGTTTGGCATTTGGCTGCAGTCTGTACACAGTGCTCTTGGAAGATTGATCCTGTTAGAATGCATGGGTCTTTAAAGCATACTTTCATTTGCATTTCCTTTACTGGAAAAAAAGTATGTATGGTCTTGTCTAGAAAAACAGGTGTGCAAGGAATTAAATTAGCAATACTTGAGAGCACTAAGCAGGTCAAGCAGCTAGGTATGGGATAGTTAGGTTTTCTGTTTGCAATTTCAGAGGAAGAGGTTATAGGAAAGTTACAGGAAAGTGGATTTCAGAAGAATACCACTTACATAAGTTGTGTTGGTGATTGAGGTACATAATGGCTAGAATGAAAAAACAATTATGTTTTGTTTTGGCGATATAAACAGAAGTACATTTGAGGAACATGCTTTCTTTTGTAAGTTCTGTTAGGTGTTAATCAGAAATTCTGTTTTAGGTATTTCAAAAAGACGAAGAGTAGCAGATGAACGGGAGCTGCGTGTTCCTCTTGAATATGGGTACGTTATGTATATGCTTGACTTTCCTTAAAGGGAGATAATACCTTGAGAAATCAGTTGGTAAAGAAACGGGTTAAAAACCTTGTGAGGCTGAATAATAGGCAACGGGCTTCAACAATTTAGATTTCCATCACCCAGCAACTGTGGATCTTTTCGAAATGTGTCACCATATTTCATGTGTTGATTTTTGTGCATTAAATTTGCTCCTTTGCAAACATGACCTGTCTTAGCTGTTTTGCCACTGGAAACTAAGCCTGATGGCTAGATCCGAGCCAATATAGACTCCACATAACTTCCTGAAGTATAGTTCTAAGCCATTTAAAATCTGGTAATATGTAAGGAGCTTGATATAAATAAATGAATATATATATATATTCAGTTTGGATGATCTACATAATAAAATTTTCTGGTTTTGTCTCTTTGATTTGTGATACTCCAGTCACATTTTGCGCTTCCCTTTTTTTTGTAGAATTCTTAAATTGACACTAATTACTTGCTTTTTAAAAAGTGTATTATTGTATGCAACTATTTCATATTACTCTAGCTGGCAAAGAGAAACCCGAATAAGAAACTTTGGTGGTCGTCTTCAAGGAGAAGTAGCGTATTTTGCACCTTGTGGAAAGAAGCTGAGACAGTATCCTGAAGTAGTAAAGGTACGTTCATTTTTTAACTTCAGTGTTGCAATGCTGCTAAGCATGCTTGCGATTAAAATATGTGTTTTTTTTTCTCTCCAATAGAGATACTTATTTCCTGTGATGTGAGGCGTAATGTATCTCGTTCTGTTACTGATTTGATGTCTTTTAAATGCGTATCCCTTTGACAGACTATGCGAAACGTTGCACTCACAAAGTTAGCTGTACATCAAAGCTGGGTTGTAATTATTTACAAGCTGAAGTGGAAAAATATGTGATTTTTTCAGTATCTCAGCAGAAATGGAATAATGGATATCTCAAGGGACAATTTCAGCTTCAGTGCAAAAATAGGAGTGGGTGACTTCTATGAAGCCAGAGATGGACCGCAGGTATCCACTTTTTAAAAAGTAAAGTTTTTGATCCAAGGAACATTAACTTAAGTTTAGGTGAAGTAATTTTTGCTAAAATCTGAAGCATTACGTGTTTTTAGCTAATTATTTCTAAAAGCTGCACGTGTTCTTAACAGTAGTTAGATTGAGATGTGGAGAGCTTGATGCGGCTGTGTTGAAAACCGCTCCCTTCAGTGGCTGTGCTCGGAGGGTGCAGGAGTTTGGCATGCTTTAATTATCAGCTCTGAGCCTGGGCTGGTCTAGTTCGAAAACTCAGAGCTGTGTATTTTATCTTAGCATTCAGATATTTCTGACTTAAAACTTTATTTCTTCATTTATTGTGTACAGCCTCATATCGATAGTAATTTGTGTGTACACATTAAATCCTACTCTTCTCATATCTTCCTGTGCATAATGTATGTATGTATATGTGTTTGTATATATATGTAAATTGCATGTTTATATACAAGTGTCTCCTGTATCAAGCATACAGCATCCTGAAGCATGACACTTTTACAGAGGAGAGTCCTGAACTATACCAGTTACGCCTTACAGTGGTAAAATTGTTAACACTGTGTTTAGGTGAACCACACAAGGATAAGTAAAACCAGAATTCTAAGGAAATTGTTACGATGTTTGTGCCATGCTGTGTTACCATATTTTGGCCATGTTGCCATTTTTTCAGGATGTGCACGAAAGTTTTTAGACTTTTGTCAGTGAAGATATTTGCTTCTTTAAAAGATAAGTGTTCTGAACATGTTACTATCTCTCAACAGTCTTGAGTTCAGGCTGTAGTTGAGCCTTATGTTCTTGTGATACCCTTGTAGAAATATGTAATGATTGCACGGTATAAATTTGAAAGCATTAGAGACTGAGTTAATGGTAAGCAGCTACTTCTAGGTGGAGCTTCCTGGCTTACAGGGTAAAACATTGCTAAACTTGCTTCGTGTTTGGCCTCCAGAAAGCAGCAGTTACAGGTTCCTGTCGTTAGGAACTTCATTATGTACCTGAGTGGCTTGATTGAAATAATTCCTTTTGCTGTGATGTGATGTAATGCCAGGGTATCTGCTCTCTTTTTGCCCTGTTCCCTTTTTTGTGTCTGTTGCCCATATTTCTTCATTAGTCTTGTCCCCTTCTTTAGTTATCTGTCTTCTCCCTGTAGTTCCTGAGTTGATTGGCAGTTTGTCCTGTGATCTGTAAAACCTGACAATGAAGGCAGTGTGAGGGGCAGATTTCTACAGGCAAGACCGGCAGTGTGAATATTAGTTTGCTGTACATTTCACTGTACTTTGTACTGGTGTGGGTTTTGGTAGGTTCCACTGAAACTTAGGTAGACAAAGGGAAAGTTTTCTCATTAGAAAAAGAGACTGAAGGCAGCTGTGTCAGATGTCCTAAGATATGTTTGCATGAATGAGAAGTTACAAACAGTGGAGCTACACTCAGGCTGATAAATGCCTAGTAAAACAGTATGTGGTACTGATTCTTTATAAAAAGAGCTTGCACCCTTTTTACTGAAGTTTTTTGAATCATCCAGGTTCAAAATAATATATGTTAATTGTATCTTCGTGGATGCGTGGAGGTAATTCCAGAAATTTTATTTCTGCTTTTGCGGTAATTTTGATGATTCTGTGTAGCCTTTTGTGGTTATTCTTCCCTACTTTCGTCATATATTTCTGTCATCTTTTGAGACATGCAGCAGGTATCCAGAGTGCTGGGGTAAGTTTCACACAGCTCTGAGATGGAACAAGATGTGAAGAAAGTTATCTTAAGGCTAAATTAATTGTATTAAAAATTTACCTATAGCAAGCCTAAAGTACATGCTTCCTGTGCTGCCTGTTTCTCTCTTGCGGTACATGAACTACTGAATATTATGAGTTCCTCAAAGCAGTGGTTGAATGCTGTAATAGAAGCATATCTGGCAGAACTGGGCCATGAAGGAGTAGGATTAGAAGAATGTTTGAAGTTTGGCAAATGTGAAAATTCAGTGACTGGACCTGCAAGCTTTAAACTGCTGTGATTTAGAAAGATTGGTGTGATGTGATTTGGGGTGAGGGAGTGGACATGGATCCTCATGAGTTTAAATAATACGGACAGGGGTCTTTGTCCTTTTCAGAGTTCTTTGAGTTGAAAAGCTTTGTTGTCAACTCTTCCCCACAAATCTAATCTGAAATTAGAATGGATTTTTGCTTCTTGCAATGTGCATGTGGTTTTGTTCATTAGTTTGATTAACAGGATTTGAGCTTGATTCTTCTTTCATGTGTAGTTGCCTGGTGCCTTTTTGGCAAATATCCTAATGGCAGCACAGTATTGCAGTACATGGTAGATCCTTGAAGGTGAGAAATTGAATAAAGTTCTTATTTTGATCCGTTTGAATAATAAATCACAACATTTCAGGGTGTTATTGCAGTTTTTTCTCTAATGTTTGAGTAGCAAAGCTCCAATTTTATGGAAGCCCATGATTCTCCTATGTTAGGGCACAACCCCTATATTTTATCTTTGGAATGACGAAAAGCCAGAGTGTCAGATTGTACATTCCTTCAATAGAAAGCTATTTTGGGTTAGATTTTAAACGATGTTTGAGCACAAAATATAGATGGCCAATCAACTCTTCCTTAACCCTTAATGGCTTTGTTCTGGACTGTTTTTGTCTTGTCCTCTCTTAAACTTGTGGAAATGTGTGCATCCACAGTGCCATTTGACAGGACATTAAACAGTCTCCTTGCATCCCTTGAAGCACCTGCTCCTTTTGCTTATTGAGCCGTTATTCACTTCACTGGACAGCCTCTGGTTTCTCTTGTAGGCGCATTAGGAAAATAGAATATACAACATGGTCTCTGGTACTAATGATCTAGTAGACCTCTTATTTTCTTTAATGCATATTTCTTATCACTAGTATAATTAACTGCAGAAAATACAAACAAAGAGCAAGAACAATCTCTATTGCTGTTCTAAGGTACTTTCTGAACTATGGCTGCTTCTGCTCCTCCTTTTCTTTGATTTCTTTTTTGCCTCCCCTGGCACCTACATTTGATGATAAGGTTTTCTAGGTTGGACGTTGGCATACATAATAAGTACAAATCTACCTCAATAAACTGAACCTGTGATAAACTGCAATTCAAGTACTAGGCAGGGAAACAAAAGTTACACCTAAGTAGTACTCTTAAATTAACCTCTACTCAAGTGGTAGAGGTTAATATTTTGGATTAAAAAGTCCGTAGGGGTGATGCATGATGATATAATACACATCAGTGGTACGGTCATGGTTCTGGACAGTGCTTTTTCAGAACATAACTAATAACAAAGCCCTTTGAACAGTGTGCAAAGCAGGTGTGACTTGTACTCTGGAAATAGTCTTAACTGGGAATGATTCAGACTTTAGAAAAGTATCTTTGAAGATACTGGTGACTCCCTTGAAATCTGAATGTCTCATTAGCAAACTGCCATTTCTTTTACTGAATTTATGCTAAACCGTTGTAATTGTGAAGAATGAGCAGAAATAATTAAAATACAAATTTCCAGAATAAGCAAAAATCATTTGTGTTGTGATACAGTAAATTTGATTTTAGGGTTTATGAACATATAAATGTGAAAATGTAAGCATTCTAAATATATCTTTGCTGAACTGATATTTAATGAGTTTTATAAGTTACCAACTTCCCTTCTTCTTGCTTTAGCAGACATTTTAAAATTTTTTGACAAACATTATTAAGGCAAGTTATGGAGAAGTCCTGAAGGACACTTAGCTTGCAGTTTTTTCCCTGCATTTCCCAAAAATTTGGGGAAATGGTAAAAGATGTTAAAATTTTGAAATACTGATGTTCAATTAAACAGGATCACCTAGACTATGCTCCTCTTCCGCTCAGTAGATGCAATAAACTACTTTTTGTAATCACTTAAAGTAAAGCTATTTCTACTTGAAGATTAACTTGGGTATTTTTGTTAACGAAGTATTTCAGGATATGTGATTCCACAAAATACTATAGTGCATGCTCTAGTTAGAGAATATAGTTAACATTAGTTTAGATTAGCTTAGAAGTTACATTTATTGATCCAAGTTGCTGCAGAGATTGTTTTGCAGTGAATGAGGGGAGAGCTCAATTGTACGAACTAAAATTTGAAGATTAAAATCCATCTGTGTTTTTGCCTTGGTTGTTGAGCTCTGCAACACTCAAAAGCAATATTTGAAAATACACTACTACCTTTGCTTGTTAGTATTTCTAACACATTAATTCTAACACAGCCAGAATTTCTGTTAAAAAATTCCCAGTTGGAAGACAGCACCTTGACACATTTTTTCATTCATGTTGAGAGGTGGATTATGTGAAAGCAGAGTAGTTGTTGATTTTACATAATAACGAAGACTGTTTTGCCTTTTAGAAAGGCTTGAGCAATTTTATTTGATGAGAAATAATTAAAAATAATGTAGTGATGGTATATCTACTAGGTAATAACTTTGTATATGATGGAATAGTCTTCAGAATCGTTCGTAGTGGTAAAATTTGCAAAGTTCTTAGTGGTAGTCTCCAATACATAGCTTCTGTGCATCATCAAAAAATTGTCCTGCCCTAATAGTACATCCCAACACTTGCATATTTTATATCTGCAACTTATTTTGGAGGGGAAAGGATCTCTTGCTGTTCATGTTGTCATCTTAGATTTTTTTTTTTTAATTTTTTTTTTCCAATCTGTGTTTATAATACCTCTCTGTGAAATGTGTCAATTAAAAGGGTGTGCAGTGGTGTCTCCTGAAGGAAGAGGAGGTCATTCCCCGTATCAGAGCTATGGAAGCACGCCGAGGGCGGCCCCCAAATCCAGACCGACAGCACTCGAGAGAGGAGGCGCGAGCACGACGCCGCAAGGGCCGGCCTCCCAACGTTGGAAGCAGTGAATTTCTGGACAACGCCGACACAAAGCTTTTGAGAAAGCTCCAGGCTCAAGGTAAGACATGTGTTCATGTTTTCACAAAGGGAGGGGATCAGTATATAAAAAGTTAATGTTTGTTCCTAAAGGAGAGTGATTTGTCTCACTAGGATATTAGTACACAGCATTTTATTTTGGATATTATTGGATATTACATGCTTTTATTGAAGACTTTTTGAAGATTGGTAAATACATACAGGCTTTAAAGAAGCAAGTGCATGTGTGAAGACATGTCTAAAAGCTTACTCTATAGTTATTTTATTTCAATGTATAAAATTTAAAAAACAGACATTCAGTAATCTGGTGATCACTGGAGTATTTAATAGCCAAATCAGCAGATCTTTGTTTTACTCTGTATCAGCTTAAACAGCAGTGGAACTAGAAACTGAAATTAAACCCCACTGAAATTAGCATTTCCCTGAAGTGCTTGGCCATTCTGGGGAAAACACTTTTTCATATGAAATCCCTGATAGTGACGTGATTTAAATGCTTGTTAATTTGAGTAGGATTCTATAATAATGAGTAAGATTCTATCTGAGTTGGAAGGGATGCTGACAATAGAACTTTCATGGTATCAAGTACTACTGTGTATCAGAAGCTGCTTTTAGGTAACTATCAGGTACATTCTTTTTGAATATCAATTCTGTAGTCCATAGCTGTATCATGTTTTCAGGATGCATCCAGTTCAATATGAAAAAATTTAACAACCCATGAGTCAGGACATTTAATTTAAGAGTTCTTTCACGTGCTGAGTATGGATGTGTCTAGGTAGCAGCCTTGTATTTTGCATCATATAGCATTTTTACGTAATGTAATGAAGCGTCTAGCACTTGCTGAGAGGCTGTGCAGTTATTGCTGAGACACGGTATCTCAGGAGTCTCCTCAGTGGGAAAAGATAAGCTCTCTCACGGAGCCATTTTGCTTCATTTTGTGTCTTTGCCAGTACTGGTCACTTCAGGGGGTGGAGGGGAAGCACTTAGAAGCACTCTCAAATGTCTGTTTTCCCACTGTATACTGTGGCATTTATTAAACAGATCAAAACATATGGTCTGTATATACAAAAACATTTAGAGTATTTGATATTACATCTGCTCGTATCTGCCTTGCTGTTTTTCTCTCCTCGTGAAAACATAAGAAACATCTCAGTGGCTCAGACCAGGGGTTCATCTAGAGCAGAGCTCTGTCTGCAGCAGTGTGGCCATAGGAGATGCTGCTTGGAGAGCCCATGTGAACCTTATCCCTTCTTGATCAGTTTTTCCTCCTATACGAACCACTGCATCCTGAGATATTTTATGAGTGATGTTGTAGAGCACTTTTTTTTCTTACTACATTTATTTTCTGTTTATTGAACTTCTGCCTGTTCTCTGTTTCTTAACCTCCTCACAATATTTTTTCTAGCTGTCTCCTATGGCAACAAGTTCCAGAAGCTTGCTGACTACTGGAACATTGTCATTTTTAACAAATGATCTTCTGTTACTGTCAGTGGTTGTTGTGTAATGCTCTTATTCCAGGGGTTGGAGAGTAACAATTCTCCAGTTTATATTATCCACCACCTTGATGATTTTGCACACCTTGATTCTCTCTGTCCTTAGTCTTCTCTCCAAACTGGGCAGCCCAGGTGTTTTCAGTTTTTTCTCAAGAAAGTAGTAGTTCCATCCCTTTGATTCTCTTAGGTGTCCTCTAATTTCACTAATTCCTTTCTGGGTGTATTAGCTTACATTTTTATATGAGGAAGCTCCTCTACTGTCTTGGCCCACTGTTTTCACAGTGTCACAGAATATTCTGAGTTGGAAGGGACCCACAAGGATCATCAAGTCCACCCTGTCTGTGTGGATTGAACTGGTGATCTTGGTGTTGTTAGCACCCTGCACTATCCAACCACCAATCCCAGGGTTTTTCAGGGCTCTTCCAGAGCTCCTTGCTGTTAGAAAAACCTCACATTTTCCAGAATGCTTGATAGCATCTTCACATTTTGGGGTTTAACTTTGCACTTGCCTTTAGGGGTTCTAATACTGATTTGTAAAGAAATCTTCTACTAACCCTTCACCAAAGCTGACTGCTGATCGATCCTTTGCCTGCTGTCATTTAAAGAGCTTTTAGTCTGGAGCTTTCCTTCACTGACATAACAGTTCAATTTTATTAATAATGTGCTTGGGACACCTCTCCTATGAAGACAGGCTGGGAGATCTGGTGTAGTTCAGGCTGGAGAAGTCTCAGAGGAGGCCTTAGAGCCCCTTCCAAGAGACCTGGAGATGGGCTTTTCACAATGCCTGGAGTGATAGGGTAGTGGCCATAGGCTGGAGGATGACAGGTTTTTATTACATATTAGGAAAAAATTATTTATTCCAAGGGTGTTGAGGCCCTGGCACAGGTTGTTTGGAGAGGTTGTGGACTCCTGGTCCCTGGAAATGTTCCACATCAGGTTGGACAGAGCTAGGAGCAGCCTGCTCTAGTGGAAGGTGTCCCTGGCCACGGTGGGGTGTGGAACACGATGGGCTTTTAACACCCCTTCCAACCAAACCATTCTATGTTTATTATTCTTATCCTTGTACTGTGGCATGAGATGTCTATTACATTTGAGTTCTCATTTGGTATCGAGAATCCTAGTTTCCTTTTAGGATTTCTTTTTAGATCCTTGGCTTCATAACTCAGCCCTTAGATTTTACTCAATGAAGTGCACACTAGTTCAGTGCAAATACCGGCAGACTGCTTTGTTGTCTCTGATTTTTGCTGTGTAGGTGTTTGTTTCCCATTGGTCCTTTTCAGGTGCATGGTGAACATTCACCAGATCTTATTCATGGATTGTACCTATTCAGACAAAGTGGTCTTTGTATCTGTTGGTCTTTCCGTAGTTCATAGTTGAAGTTCTTGTCTATGACACACGTTCTAATTTCCAGTTACATGTTCTATTTCAATTAAGGTGTAACTGCTTCCTCTGTGTGCTTTCCCTGTAAAAACTTGAAGATTTCCCTGTTGTCATTTAACCTGTTCCTACTACCCATGCTGTCTACAGCATCATCTGACCATTACACAGATTTTTCACGTGTCTGCCTGCGTCACTGTGCAAGAGGCTGACAGTATTTTGGGGAGTTCTATCAGACAGGTCCTGCACTTCAGTCCTTTGAAAAGAAAGCTGAACTCAACCTCAAAAATCCTTTCTACAGTTGTCTTCTATCAGTGCAGTTATTCATGAGCAGTTAATTCAAATTTCAGAAGTGCTATCACAGGCTAGTAGAATGCTTCAGGAGATTACTAATTAGCATAAGAATGACTGACTTTAGGTAGGCACAGGAAAGAGACGTGGCCAAGGTGAGTGTGCACTTGCTTCATTGTTAATATAAGAATTAGACGATTGCGTGAGGTGACTTCTAAGGAAAACAGTAATTCCATGCTTTCTGAATAAAATCTTGATTTAGTACTTTTGAAACAAATGTTTTCTGCTATAAAAAGAAAGAAAAAAAGGGGTTTTAAAATGAACCAGCATTATTGGCCTGTTTCTTTCACTTAAATAATTTTTTCCTCCAAAACCAGTATTTAGTTTTATGTGGAAAGTCTGCATGTTCATTTGCACTGTTGATGTAGTTACTGATACATGACATGCCATTAATAGTAATTGATAGAAAAATTTTGTACAAATCAGTGCATGCAGAACAAAGCCTCTGTTTGCTCTGTCTTTACAGCATGCAAATGTCTGGAACACAAACTGTATTTTTATTGTAGGACAGCACTGTTTTTATGAACTTAATGTTTTCTTTTTGTAACAGAAATAGCTAGGCAAGCAGCACAAATAAAGCTACTGAGAAAGCTTCAGAAGCAGGAACAAGCACGAGCTGCCAAAGAAGCAAAAAAACAGCAAGGTAAGTATTACTTGTGAAAGTTTGTGCATGCTAGCGGATTATTTAATGAAAAGTTACCTGTCACTTGCCGTGTTGTGCTGATACTGTGTGCTTTTGTTCGTTAGCTATTATGGCAGCTGAAGAGAAGCGAAAGCAAAAGGAGCAGATAAAGATAATGAAGCAGCAGGTAAACTATGCAATTGCTAAATAAGCTCTTTAAATTATGTTTTAAATCATTCAGTTAGGTTTATCTCAAATATTTACTCAATTACTAAGTGTGCTGATTATGAAGTGTATGTTTTGAATCTAGTTTTAAAGAGTATTACTTAAAATGACTTAAAATTCTAAACTCCACTAAATCTGCCACTAACCGATGTCACCAGGTGCCACATCAACATGGCTTTGAAATCCCCCCAGGTACAGTGACTCCACTGCTGCCCTGGGGAGCATGTGCCGGGGCTAGACAGCCCTTTGTCCTGTGAAATGTTACCTAATACCCAAGTTAAACCTGCCTCGGTACAGTTTGAGGCTGTTTCCTCTTGTCCTGTCCCTGTTCCCTGGGAGCAGAGTCTGATCCCTGCCTGGCTGCCCCTCCTGTCAGGGAGTTTAAGAAAACAAGAAGTTCCCCCTGAGTGTTCTTTTCTTCGGGCTGAGCCCTTCGCCGCTCCCTCAGCTGTTCTGGTGCTCCAGACTCTTCAGACTTGCCCAGATTTGCTGCCCTTTCTTCTCTGGACATGCTCCAGCCCCGCAGTGTCTGTCTGTGATCTCAGCATCCCAACACTCAGAAATAAGTGCTAGTATTAGTTTGCCTGTAGGTGACATAGGGAGAGCACAGAGATGCTGCTTGCCACTGTAGGGAGAAAATTCATGCGGCCAAAGCTGAGTTGAAGGTGGAGCTGCCAGAAATGTGGGGGACAGTGAAAAAGAGTTAATTTCTAATATATTAATGGCAAAAGGCAATGTAGAAATAACATTGGCCCATAACAGGATGGGGATGTTTGCTTCACACACATGGACAGAGACAAGGCAGAGGTGTTTAATGCATTGTCTCTGTCTTCATCACGGGCCATGGACTGAGGGGATCTCACTCCTGACTTGGGGGACCGTGGTAGCAAGAAGGATCAACTCCCGGTGGGCCTTAAATTTGTGCAGGATCTGCTGCTCCAGCTGGGTCCTACAAAGCTGTGGTGCCTGGTGGGATTCATCCAAGAATCCTCAGACAGCTGCTCATGTCGTTGCAAAGACTCTCTTCATGATTTTTTGAGCAGTCTTGGGAACCTAGAGAGCTCCCAGTTGACTGGAAGCTGGCGAGCATTGTGTTTTCAAGAAGGGCAAGAAGGAGGACCCTGGAAACTACAGCCCTGTCAGTGCCTGGTAAAACCATGGATAAAGTTTTTCTGGGAGATACTGAAAACACCCAGAGGACAACACAGTCACTGTTCATAGCCAGCACAGCTTCTCTGGGGGGAAGTCCTGCTTGTCAGACCAGACTTGCTTCTGCAATAGGTAGATCACCTGGTTATCCAGGAAAGCTGGTAGATGGAATCTTTCTGGACTTCAGCAAAGTTTTGGATACACTCTGTCCCAGGATCGTTGTGGACAAACTGTGCAGCCTGCAGCTGTAACTGTGTTATGTGATAGACGAGCAACTGGCTCATGGGTTGGGCACAAAGCGTTGTAATGAATGGGGTGACTGAATGGATCAGGCTGTCACTGGCCACTGGTGGGGCTCCCCAGGGTTCTGTCACCAGCCGAGTTCTCTGGAACGTTTCTGTTAATGCCCTCCTGGATGCAGGACTCCAAGGGATACTGAGAGTTTGCCAAGAGCACTACATTGGAAGGAGGTGTTGACTCGCTCAAGGGCAGAGAGACCTCGACAAATGAGAGAGATGGACAGTCACCAACTGTGTGAAGTTTGAGGAGCAATGCTGGATTCTGCATCTGGGCAGGGGCAGCCCTGGTTGTGTGTATAAACTGTGAAATGAGGGGCTGAAGAGCAGCTGCAGGAAGGGACCTGGGGGTCCTGGTTGATGGCAAGTTGGCTATCAGTCAGCAGTGCCCTGGCACCCAGGTGGGGCATCTTTGCCCTGGAGGGCATCAGGCCCAGCATTACTGGCCAGGCAGGGAGGGCATTGTTCCACTCTGCTCTGCACTGGGGCAGCTTCACCTTGAGTCCTGAGGACAGTTTTGGGCACTGCAGTATAAAAAGGCCATTAAACCATTAGAGGCTGTCCCAAGAAGGCCATGAGGACGGGGAAGGGGCTGGAGGAAAAGTCTTAAGAGGGGCGACTGAGGGCACTTGGTTTGTTGAGCCTGGAGCAGGCTGAGGGGAGACTCCTTGTGGTCTTCAGCATCCTCCTGAAGGGCAGGGGAGGGGCAGCTCCCATCTCTGTGTTTCTCAATCAGCATAATAAGATTTTGTTCAGATTTTAGGAACTAATTCACAAAAAAGAGTAAATGTAGAATATGGTTGCCCAGCTTCCATCTGTGGAGTGCACAGATTGATCATTTTCTTCTCACCGTGGTGAACCATGCTTAAATGTGTCGTTCTGCCCACGGTTCCTATTCCAGTTACTTCTTTTGTTACAACATGTGCACAGTTCCATCCCCTAAAATACATACTAAGGCTTCCAAAGTTGGCATCAATTACCTGAGTGCTTTAAAATGCTGGAGAAACTGAAATGTGCTTACCGGAGTGTTTTACTCGGGTTGGGTGTGGGGAAGTGGCACTGGCTGACAGAGCGTGTGCTTTAGGTTTCACTGGGCTCAGCTCTCCGTGCTGCCTGTGGGACCACAGCAGCCTGAGAGGCTGCGAGAACCGAGGCATCAGTGGTGCTTTGACAGAACTCCCTATTGCCTGGTCAGCAAGATCATTGCAGGACATCCTGTATTTCGTGGCATAGCTCACTCTTCTGTTCCTGCTTACCCAGCTCCACCCTTGTCAGCTGCAGTTTGAATGCTGGTGGCTTGCCTGCCTGGTCATTAATCTGGTTCTCTGAAGTTGTTAAAAAAAAACAACTTTGACAACTTAAACATGAGCACCTATGCATAACTAGGTATGGTTTCCTTCAGGGTTACATTAGACATATTCTGATACTAGTAAAACTTCTAACCGTATCTTGTTATATGGGAGTGGTTGGCTAAAATGGGTGTGAGACTCGGTAACAGAAAGTATGTATAAACTTCGTCATTGTTCAGATGTAAAAACTAATTTCCTTAATATATTTTTTTAAAAGAAATCTCTTTCTTACCCTTGTAGGAAAAAATTAAGCGAATCCAGCAAATTAGAATGGAGAAAGAGCTTCGAGCTCAGCAAATTTTAGAGGTAAAATTAATGACTCAAATGTAATTTTTCTCTTACCATTTTAAAGAATGTTGTATTTTAATAGTCACACATGTAGCTAGGAATGTAACTAAATATAACAGTTCTAACAACGTGGATTTCCAAAGGCCAGTTAAAAAATGTGTCTTATAATATTTTTCTTAAAAGAGCAACATTAACTGTGATCCATAATTTTACAAGTGTTCATTTGGGCTCACAGTTTTCTACCAGGATAGTCTTGTGTGTATTCAGGTTAACAGCAGAGCAATTCCTTTGTTGGAGAGCAAGTTTTCAGTAATAGAATTTTAAATACTGTAATGAAATGCAATGGGTTTAAAAAGACTGTCCATATCAGAGTATACTATACAGGTTTGCTAGTGTACTAGCAAAGATAGATTGCTGATTTTCAAGTCTCCATTATAGAAAAAATTAATAGTAATCTCTTTGCCATTTATGTTGTTTCTGTGTGTACTTGCTTTCTTAAAATAGCCAGGTGAAGCAATTCTGAGTGGAACTTGAAATTCTGGTTTAGCTTTTAAAAAGTAACTGAAATGTGAGTTGATTGTGAAAGCTCCATCAGAGAAGAGATTTCTTGCAATGTACACAATAAGTGATGTATCACAATAAGTGATACCTTTAAAGGTACATAACTTTGTTTCTAGTCAGATTATTTTCAAGTTGTGATGGTGCTGTTGTGTGACCTGTTTTGCATGCACAGGCAAAAAAGAAAAAGAAGGAAGAAGCAGCAAATGCCAAATTATTGGAGGCCGAAAAACGAATAAAGGTTAGTTTGGAGGAGCTCCAAAAACAAGTGTGTTATTGTACATAATGTATGTTGATGTATAAAGGTAGTAGATTTGGGAGGCTGTTCATCGACAGTGAAGTTGTACATGGAGACAGCATAGAACACGTATGTACAGTTATAAAAAGGCTGGAAGCATGTGCAGAGCAGTTTGTGTGTGTGTGACATACACACATGAATATATAGAGACAGTGCTTTTTTATGGGCCATTACCATGAGTTTTGCTCACACAGTGCCTGGTTTGCAAACAAAATGTTTGTGCACTAACATTATTCACAATATTCTTTTAAGCACACTGTGTCAAAAAACTATGTTGCTTCTCGGCCAGCGTAGTCTGTTCTAGGCTGTATGCATACAAGACTACAGAACTGGCTTACAAATAACAGAAAATACTGTGTGTGTGTGTGCACACTTCTATTGCTGCTTTGGCATTCTAGGTGTGTTCTGACATGGAACTGCCAACTCACCAGACTTATGTCATGTATACTGTGTGCACATCTCTGTGCTCTGTTCGTGGGGGTCAGGAAAGTTAGAATTTAACTCATATGAGCTGTTTTACTGGGACAGAACTGCAATTTGGTACGTAGATTTTGATTGATGTTTTAAATACACTTCTGTTCTTCTGTTGAAGGAGAAAGAGATGAGAAGGCAGCAGGCTGTTCTGTTGAAGCACCAGGTTGGTATACATTTGGTTGACCAAACAGACAGAATGACAATTGTGAGCTACTACTTTAACTTACATGGGGGGTGGAATCTTCAAAATATGGCCTTTTTAAATGTCTGGGTTTGATTCCTGCACAGATTTTCTTTCGCCTTATGATTTTTTGCTTTGCTTTGGTATTGGGGTCTTTTGGGGGATTATAAAGTGGTTTTATGACTTTGTGATTTCTGTTTCATAATGTTGTGCCAACTCTTTCTGCCAGGAGTTGGAGAGGCATAGACTAGATATGGTATGGGTATGTTTATTTTTGTACATCTAACACCGCATTGTGATTTGGTTGTGATATGGTTGTCATAGCAATGCATAAAATGTAGCACTGGCTGCTGTCATATTACATACTGCTGCATGGCTTTACAGCACAGTGCATTGCATACATCTGCTTGTCTTGTCTGTTAAGGAAAAAAAGAAGACATGTCTTGAACATGTGTATAAATTGAATGTGCCAGTAACTAAATGTGGTTTTTAACCAGGGATCTGTGTTACTGATGTCCCAGTAGAAATTTGATGATTATATAAAATTGGGGATTGATACAAAATTAAATAGGTAGACACTTGGATGACTTTTGCAAGCCTTGTCCCACTGGGAATGAATCCAGACATTTTAAATACAATTTGAATTAACCTGTTTTAGAAATCAGGATGATGTCTTCTCCTTGTAAGATGCTGAGGAAATTAGCTTTCAGTCAGTGGTACATACATAATGTTATAAGTATATAATGAAACATTAGAATGTAATCCTAGCCTCACAAAATTGGATTATAAAATTCCCATAGCCTTTACCGGGGCCAAGATTTGCTCTACAGGTGTTCAGGCAAAACCCCTCTACTTAGTGCCATAGAATACTGCTCCTGAATGCATCTGAAGCTACTGACATAAATTACTGAGGTACAGGCATCAGTAAATGCAAGTGTTGCTGCGTGTGTACATGCACCACCACTGGCTTGATTAAAGCTGATCTAGAGCTAATAAAATTAATCATGTTAATTCCTTGCTTGGTCACAAAAATGTCAGTATTTGCAATGGTTGAAAAAGACCAGTTTAAAATTTCTGCTGAATTGGCTACTGAAGAAGTAAATTGTAAGTTCCGTCATAGCAGATGTAAGGTAACTGACCTGTTCCAGCCAACCATTATGCTTTTTGTTCTGCCAGCTTATGAAGGAGCATCACAACTGACCATAAGTAAATCTGTATGCTTCTTTTTTACACTGTCTCCATGTTCATTGCTTTACCTTTTTTGCTTTTGATTGTTCTTGTATTTGCTTTCTAAACCTGAACTAAAACATGCACAGACTTGGCCATTCTTGTCCTATATTTAGTATTTACTGTGACTTGTCTATTAATGCTAAATTTGTTACTCGGCTTTTTTACTGACTTGAAAATGTGGATTCGTTGTGTTCTAATATTACCTGCTTCAATAGGAGCGAGAACGGAGAAGACAACATATGATGCTTATGAAAGCCATGGAAGCACGTAAAAAAGCAGAAGTGAGTATTAACCTCTAAAAGTTTGAAGTTTTCGTGGGTTCATTCTGCAGTCATCATACATTATACATCATAAATTACACGTACACAGCAGAAAAGCAGTGTATGTATAATTTAATTGGTGTACATTGCAGTGGTAGGACAAGAAGCATTAGGCACGCATTGAAATACAGGAAATTCTGTTCAAACTTAAACTTTTTTACTTGGAGGGAGATGGTTGAACAGTGGCACCAGTTGCAGTTTTGAGAATTATGGATGTTTTTGAGAGGAAACATAAGTAAAATACAAAAAACCCATAATTACTAACTTTTTATTTTACTTTTTATATCTTTCTCTATATCCTGACACTTTTTTAATGTCTGTATCCCGAGACTTTTGTAAATGAAATACAGATAATTAAGATATTGAAATTAAATAACCACCATTATTGCAAGTAGTTGTTAAAGAAATTGTTAAAACTTTTCTGTAGGTTGTATTCACAAATTTCAATAAACATGACTGACCAAACCCAAGAAAAATGGAATAGTACTTCAGTGCAAGGACGTAGATGATACCCTAAGCCCCTATTCCACTGCTGGAAATCNCGGAATAGTGCTTCAGTGCAAGGAAGTAGAAGGAGATGATACCCTGAGCCCCTATTCCACTGCTGGAAATCAGGATACCGGGCTAAATGGTTTAGTGCTGGAATTATATTCTTACTCCAGTAGAAATAGAACAGTCTTTATTTCAACCAGTAAAAGTAAACTTTAAATAGATTTTTGAAACTTGGCGCAGTTAAAGTTTTCATTTTTAGTCATAACTATAAATCACTGTGTCAGCACGTAAGTATCCATATACACATCCCGTTTTCTTTTGTCATAGAGTGTTGCGAATTGGCAAACACAAATTGTAGGAAATGCCAGTTGGCTTGGAGACCTTGACTAGGCTAAGATAATAGGCAATAAAACATTTCCAAAAACCAAATCGGAGAGTATTTTCCATTTTAAAATCAAGTTAGGGGTTTTGTGTGCTGCTTTAGTGCATTGTGATTTCTCCGTACAAGATGTCCCTTACGAACTCGCCATAGATGAGGGCCCTTGTTGGCAGTGCAGGGTGCTTACCCAGCTGTAGGGCAGCAAGCAGGTGGGCACATGGGTAGTTCTGAATGTCCCTCCCTTTTTTTCTGCCAGTGTAAATTTACTGGTGTTCTTTGTGTCCAGTGTGAAACTCGATCGCACATAAAATCCACTCAAGACTGCAGCAGAAGTCATGGTCTCTGTGCACTCATTGTGGTCATCCAGGGGCGTCACCAGTGGTCTGGTAGTACTCCATGTGGAATCAAAAGCAAGAATAGGAAGTCATGGGCTCTGCCAGACCTGTGCAGAGAAATCAGTGGTTAACACTGATCTACAGGTGCAGCCGAGCCCTGACGTGGTGTCACCCATGCTCTCATCAGTGCAAAATGTGGTGATAGTAAATGGAAGAGGACTAGAGTGACCTCTTAAACTAATGGAATAGCGGGGAGTGGTTCTGAGTAATGGAAGCAGCTTGGTTTGGTTCTTCAGCCCTTCTGTGTCCACAGGTGAAAAGCATGTTCAGTGTGTTCACGTCTGTGTTGTATGAAGTTCTTAAGGGGTGGCTCACGCAGACATGCGTGTGTTTGTTTGTGTGCACAGCCTGTGCTCTGAAGAGGCGCTGTTCATACGTGGCACACTGCGTACATTGTACACTTGATACTGGTTGCACAGAGCTGTGTAGGGAGTTGTGTCATGAGGACAGTGGGTTGGTGTTGAACATGTGGCAGCAGAACCCCTGGCACCAGGGGTGGAAAAGGCCGTGGCAGAGAGGTTCAGAGTCAGTTTTGGCGTGTTATTAGTGTAGTATTAGATTTATTAGAATTAGTGTAGTATTGTGTATGTCACCACTGTAGAGGGAGTTGAAGAGACAAATAATAGATGCTTGACTTCTCTCTCTGTGATCCCTGTATTCTTGTTCTGCAGAAGACATAAAGGACTGTTCCGTTTTCAGGTTGCACGCAAAGTGCATGATAATTCAAGGCTGGAAGCTACCTGTGTTTGAAAAGATTGGTTGTGTTTTATAAGGTATTCATATCCAGTTTATGTATTATGGGACTTCCTAAACCATGTGTTGTTCAGAGAGATTTCTTGAGTGATCTCTGCTGTAGCAAATGCAGATTGATGGTACTGGTGTGTAAGCAGAGCCTTTAAAATCTGATGCCTTGCATGGCAGTTCTTTGCCATATTTTCACTCACTCATTGTTCTGAAATGGTACTTCAAAGAATTTTTCAGTGCAAACATACTTAAAACCCATGTCTGTGTGGATAGGAGGAAAAAAGTGAATCTTAGATCCTTTTACAAATTCAGTGATTGTGTTCTAGTTTTTCTTTCTCCTTTGCATTAATGCAGGTTCCTTAATTGCTGTGGTAATTATTAAGGTTACATAAATAGTGTTTCTCAAATTCTTAGATTGTTCCCTTGTAAGTTTGATATGTGGGGTTTGTTTTTTCTCTTTTAATTCTGCTTCAGGAAAAAGAGCGGCTAAAGCAAGAGAAACGTGATGAGAAAAGATTAAATAAAGAACGTAAACTGGAACAGCGAAGATTGGAATTAGAAATGGCAAAGGAGCTAAAGAAGCCTAATGAAGATATGTGTTTAGCAGACCAGAAGGTAATCCCAGCAACATGAACTTACTTTCTTGCCTCTTGTTTCTGTATTTTGTAAGTCTGCCAATAACTTCTTTTCTTGCAGCCACACTCAAAGCAGTCAAGTGTTAATCCAGATAGAGAACTATCTGAAATATATACAAATACAAGATACTAGAACTCTATACAGTAGCATATGTTTAGTTAATTAAAAGCTTTTTGTTTAAAAGAGACCTGCTGCCCAAAAAGTATGATTGCTTCAAAAAAATTCTTTAGTCTTGAGTTATTTTTACATCAGGAATATGCATCATGTCTCAGTAGACAGGCAGTAGATAGTCATCTAGACAACTCTTACAAGCTGTTGCTCAAAAAACTTACTCACCCAAGTCTTCTGAGTTCTTAGTTCTTTCCCTTAAGGACTTGACAAAGCTCGGGTTCAAAGTTCCAGAGAAATCCCTTCCCTTTTTCCCCTAAATAATTTTACACCACCTTTTACAGTAATTTGGCTCAGAATAGATCCTGACAGCGTCTCCTGGCCCAAAAGGAAGTATTTCTTAATCTCTTGCCTCCTGTAATTTGTGAAAAGGTGAATGTGTTTCAGCACTGAATGGACGAGGGGTGCAGGTTCCCTATCACCTGTGCCTTCAAGCATTGTCCAGCTGTAGGTCAGAAGGAAGTGACACTCAGTTTTCCCACCTGGTGTCAAAAAAGTTGTTTTTTGAAATATGCTACTGAGTCTTTCACTATTTTTCTTTATTTTCCAGCCTTTCCCAGAGCTGCCTCGCATTCCAGGCCTCGTTCTTGACGGAAGCACATTTTCAGATTGTCTCATGGTAGTGCAGTTCCTGCGTAACTTTGGTAAAGTTCTTGGCTTTGATGTGACCATAGATGTTCCCTCCCTGAGTGTTCTTCAGGAGGGTCTGCTCAACATAGGGGACAGCATGGGAGAAGTACAGGACTTGCTTGTGAAACTTGTTTCTGCAGCTGTGTGCGATCCAGGACTTGGTACAGGATACAAGGTAAAAAGAAAAAAAAGGAAAGAATCCATAGTGAGCACCCTGTATATATGAACGCATTCTTCATAGTGTGTCTCTGACATCTGCCTCTCATTTGGATTTCCATTCTCTTTCCTAATTATTTTCTTCAGTGCCACAGTTATAATGTTACTCCAGAAGTTTCTGTCCCATCAGCCTTCCCATTTTCTGGAAGTGCTATATTTCTGTGCATTTTCTCTACACACAAATACACATCCCATTTTTATTTGGACATTTTGTAGGGTACTGTCACACCTGTGGCCATGTCTTCTAACTCCTTTCTGCCCAAAGGAATCTTTGTATTCTACCCTCATATTATATTCTCAGTGAATCCTGTCTTTTTTTCCCTAAGGTCTACTGCCTAGGTCACTTCATCAAAACCCCGATTCATTCATGACTCTCTTTCTTGCTGGCCTTCTTTTTCAAGCCATTACAGCTTTGTTCCACTCTAGAGCTCTATATAGTGTCGTTGTACAAAGCAGTATTCATCAGTTTTCAGTTGAACCATGTCTTTTTACATGTAATCCATTCAATTATTATTAATATTATCTCTGTTTTAAAAAACTTAGAGGTGAAGACATTGTAATTTGTTACAAATATTTAAGATTTACATTTCAATAGTTTTAAAGAACAGTCATGCTTAAAGTCCTTTTGTAAAAACACAAACAAACCCATATCATCTTCTACAGACGATAATGTAGCCCACAAAGGAAAATAGTATTTTTTAAACATGATCGTTTGAAATGTCTTTGTTCTTTTTAGGCTAAAACTATTCTTGGGGAACACTTACTAAATGTTGGCATCAATCGAGATAATGTGTCTGAGATTCTGCAGATTTTCATGGAGGCTCACTGTGGTCAGACAGAGCTGACAGAGAGCTTGAAGACAAAAGCTTTTCAGGCACATTCTCCAGCTCAGAAAGCATCAGTACTTGCTTTTCTGGTCAATGAATTAGCATGCAGCAAAAGTGTAGTAAGGTAAGATTTTTCCCAAAGAGGTGTGTATAAATAAAATTATAAAAATGTTGTAGTTCAGAAATACTGTGTGTTCACTGAGTTCTGTTACAGGAGGATTATTGATGTTGTTATAATGAAAGCTGAAATTGGTTGAGTTACTGCTTGTTTCTGCTTCTTACCTTTATGTACTGTTGATATGATGGAAGAATCGAACTTTTCCATGTTTAGTCTGTAATTCTGCTCTCAAAGCTTGCACCTAAATTTCACCAGCAGATTTTGGAATAAAAGATGAGGTTGATTATAGAGAAGTTTACTAGGTATTCTAGGGAATAATTTAGAAGAGTTGTTCAGAGCTTCTGCAATAGTCTGTTGTCCCCTTTTTCCTTGTGTGTTTTTAAAGATGTGTGTTGTCCAGATACTTCAAGTAGGGTCTTAAAGTGAGATGGCAAGCTTGATGTGTCACCGTAGTAATTCAAGAAAGTGTGTATTACATTTGTGCTCCATAGTGTATAGCATTTCAGAATTTTAAATCCCCCCTTATGTTCAACAACTTGTCAAAACCCACCAATGTTCAATTAAAAGTTAGGAAACGCCAGTTCCTGGGGTTCCTGTTCTTCCACAGAATGACTTCCTGTGGTGAAGTCTTTTACCACTTAATTGAGTGCTGCTTGGTTTCCTGGTGCATTCTGCTGCATTCTGTACACTGTGCTGCAAAAGTGAATCAGGGTTGTGTAAGGCAAGAATGGAAGAGATGCTTCAGCTTTTCTGAAGTTGAGGAGGGGCAGAAGTGGGCAGTGCAAGTGCTGTGCATCAGCTGTGCAAGAAAGTTCGTGTGTATCAATCAGATTCATAATTAGAATTTCATTCATCAGAAAGAAACTTCCTTTTGTTGCAGGTGACTGTTAAGTCCTGTCTGTAGAAATGATTACACAGAACTTGAGTTTCTATATTTTGATGATAGAATCAGCTATAATCTGGTGAATTGTTGAGTCTGGGATGTGTTGGAAGTGGGCTCGCAGGCAGTGACTGTACCAAAACCCTTTTTCTCGGTTCTTCTGTGGCTGCAGTGAAAAGTGAATGTTGGATTATAGATCCCAGGGATCCTAGGCAGAACACCTCAGATGTACCAATGGTAACTGCTTTTTCAGCACAGGGCTACGTGCTTTGTGGCAGAGGTACTTGGAGGCTTTGCACTGAGCTAGAACTATGAAAAGAAATGTTGAATGCTGTGCTTCTTGTGGAAAGAAAGCTGAGGTGTTACTGTGGATAAAGACTGACATAGGTACAGCAGTGTGCTACATTGGCATTCCTAGTATTGTAATTTCCTAGCTTTAAAATGTTTTATTTTTAATTTTAACGATTTCTCCAAGACGGTTATTTGAGGGGTGTCTGTACGTAAATGTCTGTCAGAAAAAGATACATAAGTTCACAGTTAATGGATTATTTTCATCTTTGACAGTGAAATTGATAAAAACATTGATTATATGTCAAACCTAAGGAGAGATAAATGGATGGTTGAAGGCAAACTTCGGAAGTAAGTTTCATTTACTAAATATTATAATATATTGCTTTTTTGCCTTTGTTCGCATACGCTGCTATATTGGGAATTGGTTCTAAGCACAAAATCAGCTGGTGCAGTTACAGGTTTACCAAGAAATTAGTAACCAAACTGCTTAATTAAGACGGATGTGGATTTAGAATGTTGCAACACCAGTCTTTGACAGTCTATTAAAGATGCATGAAATTCAGAGGGTTAGTGTCCCTCAGAATTGGAGCAAAGTCCATTTTGTATTCTTTGGAAGAAACTAAAAACTTTTAAATTGGAATGTTAAAGGAGTTGTAAAATTTTTATTGACATAATCAAAGTTTATTTGGATCCACCATAATTCCCAGTGTTCATTCTGAAAGGTGTTCTGACAACGTGATTTTCATACAACAATTGCCAATAGAATTTTGCTAATTTATGTTATCTTAGTGTTTCTCATCTGTCAATGTCACGTTGTTCCCTATAGCTAGGAATCATATGTAGAATGCAAGCTTTGGGATTTTTAAAATATTTTTTATATTTCTATTTAAGGTAAAATTGGAATTTTTTAAGGGTTGTCAGTTTTATATTCACTGTTCTCCCATCCTACAAGACAAAATTCCATACAGCAAGCATACTGGCTCCAACTATCAGGAAGCTGGACGGCATAAAGTTAACGAATCACAGCGGGTAAAAATGCATAGCCAGACTTTTTTTTCTTTGTCATCTTTACCTCTTGCTAGGAACGGTAAATCCTTTCTTAGTCCTTGCTTTAGGTACTTTTGTTTCTAATCTTGTGTCTCCATTTTTTCCCTTTAATGTATCTCAGAAGGAAGAAGGAAAGAAGTAAAGAAGAAGGACAAGAGGGAGGTAGAGGAAAAGAATTAGACCAATAAAAAGAAATTCTCTACTAATACTGCAAATCCCAGTCTGCAGAGTTAATGTATTTTATCCTTTAGGATAATCCAGATACTTTTTTCCTGTCTTCGTCTATATCCCCTCTATGGGATAGAGTTTAAAAAGTGTTTTTGAAGTTCTGATGTAGCCAACTTGTCATTAGTGAAACGAGATCCTTCCCTGTCCTTGTCATCTTAGGGTCTGCTTAGTCTTTCTCTCCCTCCGTCAAACTGTAAGTACTTGTAGATGTAGGATCTTCCCTTTTCCTTGCAATCTCTCATTTCTTCCCTTCCAAATAGTGAGCACAATACCCTGAAGTCCCAAGCTCCTCCTCCTTGCTACAACCATTTCTTCATTGCTTGGTTTTTTTCCCTCCGTGTGTGGATTTCAGTTTCCAGTGGTGCTCTCCCCGTTTTTGAGCACAAGTATCGTGGCAAAGCTCAGAAATATTGCTCTTCTGCCTCTTTGAATTCACTGGGCTTGATTGATCTCTCTCATCTTTGATCCAGAATTTTTGGGTTTTCCTCTGTTTTTCTGATGAACTCCAAGACGGTTTTAGAAGAGCTTTCTTTGATCAATTTTAAACAATATTTTCTTTGTTATGTCCATTGTGTTTTCCATAAACCCTTACAACTGTTCTGGGGCTTCTCTGAAAAGAACTCTGTACACTTGAGTCTTCTTTTTGGTTTTTTTTTTCTGCTTCCAGACTTACGTTTACATGTTACCTTCCCCTTCCTTTCACGTTTTGGTCTAATTGTGAAGCATCCCGGTCCCCAACAGCTTTGCATGGGAATACCTGGTTAGTCGAGTACTTGCTGTGTGATCAGCAGTGTGGCCTCTTCTCACATGGCCACAAGAGCTTCCTGTGCCCCTCAGCACATGCCCCTCTTGCAGAAGGGTGTAAGGGATGAAAAACAGGCTGAGGAATGGGTTTGTTTGATCTCAGCCTGCCTTGCCAATGTTTGCTGTCATAAGTCTTCAAACCACGGTGTCCAGGCTGGCTGGCAATGTAAAGATTCTGTTTGCATCAGATGTGTTCACTGAGGGATTTTTTGGTGCTTATGTCCTCACTTTTTAGTGATAGAAGCTTCTCAGCTGGGGAGGAGGGCAAAAATAAATACAGAAGCTTGTGCTTGGAAGATACAAATAAGCAACATTAAAATCCCAGGTTGGAAAAAGGAATCGTTGTATTTTATTTTAAGGGGTGCTTTCCCTCTCACCCCTCTCCCCACTCTTCCCTCCTCTTCTCCTTCCCTCAAGGATCTCTGTAAATGTAATATATATGGTTGGAAATTGAATTCTGAACTGCCTGGACTGTTTCTGCTTAGCTGGTGGTCAGGGAGAGGTTACATTTAATTCCTTCTCTGTCACATTTAGATGTGAATCTTGATACAAATCACCTTTTTTGTAAAGGCACCTATCTCATACAATCAATTCTTCTTTCTTCTTGCTTTCTGTGTGACAGCTGTGGTCAGAAGACTGTCTCACCTAAGATGATTCTGTAATTTTTTTTAAACTGGATAATCAAAGCCTCAGCATCTCCTTTTCTATTACGTGTCTTCTCTTTGGCATCTGTTTTTTAGCCAGATCAATATAAAACAGAATAAAAATGAAATATAGCCACTTGAAGAATTAGGCAATAATCTGTTTTTTTACAAGACTTGAAACAAGTTTTTCACTGCAAAAGTTTTCTTTCAACATGCCAGTGTTATGGTATCCTCTGTGTAAGTTAATTTCTGTTGAATGAAACCATTTCAACTGTAAATGACCATCTGTAAAAAGAGGCATCACAAAGAGGAGAAATTGCATCCTGAGTTTGAGTAGGAGATGCTAATGCTGATTTGCCAAAATTTCATTTTTTGAGATGCAAGGTGAAATACATTAAAGATATATTAAAAGTACAATGTTCAGAATTTCTTTGCCTTGGTAATACTAACGTGCAGAAATTGTGGGGAAGGCGTGAAGATTAAGTCAGAAGGTGAATTTTCCTTCTGTGATCTAGTAAACATTATAGATCAGATTGGAGCAGGTTTAAGTCAGTCATCTGATTCTCTGATGGGCCACCATCTTTTTACAGGGCAGTAGGCTTTATAAATTCTCGGAGCAGCTCCAGATGCAGGTTTGGTCCATACCCAGAAGTGAGAAAGACACGACAGTTTCCTGAGTGAGGGCTTTCTTCTCTCAGTGAGCCCCAGGTGTAGGCAGCAGCAGAAAAATTGTGTTGCTTCTTGAAATTCCTGAACATTTTTGAAGTTGTGGTAGCGTTGGTTTCTGCTCTGCGCTGCTTTGGGTCCGGACTGCTGCTTTCTTGTGCTTGTGGTGCTGCCAAAGGAGAGCATCTTTGGTTCATTTGCATCCGTGATAGTTGGCAGTGTTGGGCAAGCTTCCTTTCGTGCTTGACAGCATTACATCTTTATTTTTGCTTTCAGCAAAAGTGGCCTTTTTTACTTCCTCTCATTTCCTTTAGGTGTATGAAGGAGGTGTTTGCAGGTCACTGAACATTCACTTGCTAGCTTTATTACTCAATTGTCTTCAAGATTATCTTAGTGTAAATTGTCTTGAAATCTTCCAGTGCTTCAGCAGTCAATCCAGTCATGGACTAGTGATTTTGATAGGTAATTCCTGTGTATGGGCAGGAATTTCCAGTCCACATAAAAGAGGGTTTGATGGCTTGAAGTTATCCTTGTAAAAAGGAAATTCATTTTCTAAAAATCCTAACTCGGTAGCCTGAGTAGTACTGATGTTCAGTGATACTAAGGCTTTTTGCACCACACCTGAAAATGTTACTTGATTCCAAATTCACTGAGAGGCCCAAGAATTTTTTTTTTTAGAAAAACTTATTTTAAATCACTAAAATTGGTGAACACCCGTTATATTTGGAAAAATAAATGTATAAAACTGTATAATTTCTCCAGTGGATTAACCACTGCATAGAAACCCAACCCAAAACGACAGCAACAACAAAACCACACCAGAGACCAAAGCCCAGCAGTTTCCAGGTCCCCTCGATGATTTCTTGGCTAGCAGTCTTTTTCTAAAAAAAGCGCTGCTCCCAGTTAACAGTGACCCGTTCGTTTCCGCATGCGCTGTTGAGTATTGGCTCTGTTTATCGGCGTTCTCGAAGGCTGATCAGTTTGTTTGTCGGTATTCCCTGGGGCCAGTGCTGGCACAGCACTCAGTGCACTCGTAGCCACTTGCTGTATGGAATATTGTTCTGTAGGATGGGAAGAGAGGAGTACGACAAGGAAAAATTACGTCCTGGTAATTGTGTTTGTCGTTACCGTTCTACTTTTCCCATCCTACCTTCTTCCAGCCATCTCTTAAAAATCTTTGTCTTTTCTACACGTTTATGAATCTCTTCTGAGTCAGTTGCGTTTTTGGTCTGCGTGATAAGTGACTGGTTCAGCCTGGCTATTTACACCTCCTGTGGTTCAGCATGTTTGCCTGCAAGCTCCCTGATAGGTGGAACTGTAATTTTTGCTGTGTGGAATCTTGTCTTATAGGGGTTTTATAGAAGAAGAAGGTCTACTACAACCATAATAACTGGTATGTAAGTTTCCCTTTTCTTTCATAGAAGGAAAAATGACAGTTTGAGTAATCTTTCGTAGTTGAGGTAGCTAAAATTCTCCAGGAAAAAAGTATGTCCTAGAATAAAAAGATCAGCTAAAGGACTAAAGTAAAATAATATTAAAAGTTCATATAAATCTGAAAAAAGAAAAAAAGAATATTAAACCAACCTTGCCATTGCCATGCAGTGTAAATAATTTCTTATTTCCAAGTGAGGATTTTTGCCTTTTCCCCCCCCTCCTCAGACACAGGTATTTTGTCATCATGGTCTTAAATGCATTAGATAAAGAGGTTGAAATGGTTCTTTCTTCTAATCGTCTTTCCTGACTTCTCAAAATCCCTCCTGTGTTTCATTTCTTGTGAAGTTACACAATGAAATTCACCTGGGAGAAACAAAGTCTATTCAGAATGGGAACTAAGAGTTGTAAGGGATTTTGTAACCTCAATTTTTCCTGCTGACTAGTGGCAATAAATATTGAGGAAAATGTAATGTCATGGTAGAACAGAAGCTCTAATTTAAATCTGAAATGTGTGATTTTCTTTGAATCACCTAGGAAGAGAGGTATGTTCATGCTACAGACATAATCCATAATTTCACCCTTTCTCATATGTTTGAAGGCTTAGAATCATTCATGCCAAGAGAACTGGCAAAAGGGACGCGGCAGGGGCCGGCGATGGCGGCGAGGAGCCCCATTCCCTGGAGACGCCCGCGCCCGGCCGCAAGCGGCGGCGCAAGGGAGGGGACAGCGACTACGACGACGACGACGATGAGGACAGCGATGACCAGGCAGATGAGGATGATGAGGACGAAGAGGACAAAGACGATAAAAAAGGAAAGAAGGCAGAAGTTTGCGAGGATGAGGTGGGGAATTTTCAGTATAGTGAAACTTAATTTGCCAATAAGCTAAAACTTGTGTTCCTTCTGTAATGTTTTTCTGTAATGTGGCACTGTTTTCCCAAAATTTTGCAATAAAAAGGAGGGAACAATAACTTACCTCCACTATTTTAGTTTTTATTCCTTTTTATTATATAGTTAACTAAAAAACAGAAGAGTAAAGTTACATTTAACATTCTCTGTTGTGAAGCTTGACTGACCTTCCTGTGTATTTTTTTCACTTCTCCTGGGTAGTCACTACCTGGCTGTATTTGATTACAAGATGATAAATTGTGTTAGTCAACGTCAGATACCATACAGGAAGGATCACTGAAAGATTTATTTCTTGTTGAGGTGATTTTTAATAGAAATGCACAGGCTTCCACTGGATGGAACCTGATACAAGGCACAAGCAATGCAAAAGATTGCCTTTTAGTGCAGTTGGTGTTGCACTGGCTGTTTTCTGTTTGCCAGAAAATTATCCGTTCATGCAAGGTTTGAAGAAGATTTTTAAGACTGCTTAGAGAATGCACGTATCCAGCATATGTGAGATCAGATCTTTGCGTACACCCTTTGCTAGAAACCCAGCTAATTCCTAGAGTAGGAGCAGCCCTTTGTGCTGTTATTCTGGATTTATTTCAAGTACGAGAATTTGTATGAATTTAAGATAATACCTTAGAGGAACAGCCCAAAGTTCTTAAAAATAATTCAGAATTAAAAATAAGAGGTATAAGGTACACTTTCATGGAGCCGTGAAATACAAGACTTGTATCTTACGGTGGGGATGATTTTGGCCATATTCTTTTGGAAACTTTCTGTTACCTCCAAAGACTTTCTTGAACTAAATTAAAACTCTCCTCATGGAAAAGACTCTCGTTTTTAAACAGTCAAGAAGGAGGCAACCACAAACTTAATCATGGGTGCCTTCCTTTACAGCATCAATCCTGCTGATTTTTGAAACTTTTATAGCAGAGTTTTAATTTGAAGTGGCTCTACAATTCCATGTAGACATTGAAATAAAATGCAAATGTGGAGTGACCAAAGACTTTATTGATAAGATTTTAAGAGATGCTATTATTTCATGCATGAGAAGCACTTAGAATTATTTTGACTATCTAGAAAGCTTCATAGAAACTAAGATTAAATTCTATAGTGTTGTGTTTATGCACAGAGTTGCTTCCAGTTTTCAGCAAATATTTGACTGTGAGCTTTCTCCTTTGTCTGCATCTGGGGTGGTTTGAAAAGATTCAAGATGTATCTTCTTTCAGTTATGTTGTTACTAGTGAAATATATTGAACAAGCACACAATTTGAACTTTTTCCCCCCCCACAGTATTTGCCTCTCATTTTCTGTTACATCTTTTTCCTGTAATAATGATAAGTCATAGTAGTATGATTTTATCCTGAAATAAATTTGGGGTGACAGTATATTTGGTAATTACAGGATGATGGGGACCAGACAGCAAGTGTTGAAGAACTAGAGAAGCAGATTGAAAAACTGACAAAGGTGAGAGATCATTAGTCTTTGTTCTACTGCAGATTTGATCACTGGATATCATGAGTGAGTGTTTTAAACATAATTTTCAATGGTTAATTTTCAATTTAATAGAAATTGAAATGAGTATCAGCTCTTGTTTTGTGAAAATATGAATGATGGTCCTATTCATGATGGCTGAATTGTGAGTTCAGTCTGGTGGCACTAGGTGGATGTAACTCAAAAGGCAGTTAATAATTGATAATGTATTTGCACTTCTGAGAATAAGAAGTAATGCAATTTTTATCCAGATCTACTTGATATACTCCTCTTTTTTGATGTTAGAAAGTGATGACAAACTTTGTATATGAGAGGCAGTGGCTTCAGTTATCCAGTGGATTGTGGTTCTCCTGCCCTCTTTCCCATGCTGGTTTCTGTAGCTGTGCTCCAGGCCAATACAGAGCTGTCTGGGCTTCACATTTTAAAAGCAGCAGCAATGGAATAGGAAGAGAAGCATAAATGAGAAAGATGGAATGCTGTAATTGGGGGTACTCATGGCCCATGTGTTTATTGTTCCTGTTAGAAAATTTGTCATTTAAGGCTCTGTGTTTTGGTTTCTGTCGTGTTCTGAATTGCAGTAAATTACCGGTCCAGGATTCCACCTGACTCCCAGCAGTGTCCGTTGAGGAGAGCAGGAACTGAATAAACAAACTGAAGTTCTTGTTGGCCCCCTCAGAGCACTGTTTTGTGCTCAAAGACAGAATTCATTTTTATGCATTGCTGTTCTTCTAGAAATGTTAAAATCCCTCACCAGTCCCCCATCAGCAGCTGCACCATCACCTACCTTCAGGGCTCTGTTTACTACTTGCTGATGCTGTATAATTGTCAGGATTTTAGCTGTTGTCGTGCAGTGAAATCTTTGATCACTGCTTTTTGAGAGTCAGGGTTTAAAAGAATGGGCTCACCATTGCCGTGTGTTTTTAGAGGAAAACTGATCAAGTTAGGCTGAGCCAGGAAGTGCTTTAACTGGTTATTTTAAAGGGAGCTCTGTAAGTAAAATCAGCAAGGCAGCAGTTGTGAGTGGAGTATCACAGAACACCGGACACAGCACTGTCCCAAATCTGAGAGGGCCTCCGTGTCTGACTCCTGAACTTCTGTTCAGTCTGGCAGCCGCATGTTTTCTGTTATAATCGTGGTTTTTTTGCCTCACTGGTTCATAATGCTCTCCCTTTCTTAAATAGCAACAGAGCCAGTACAGAAAGAAGTTATTTGAAGCTTCACACTGTTTGCGTTCCATGATGTTTGGCCAAGATCGTTACAGGCGCCGGTACTGGATTCTGCCCCAGTGTGGTGGGATTTTTGTGGAAGGCATGGAAAGTGGTGAAGGTAAGAGCCATGAAGGGACGGTGGCACGCGGAGGCACACGAGGCCAAGACGTGTTCCTGTCTCCCGAGACATGTTCCTGTCTCCCAAGACGTGTTCCCGTCTCCCAAGACATGTTCCTGTCTCCCAAGACATGTTCTTGCCTCCCAAGACACGTTCCTGTCTCGGCAGGCTGCTGTCAATAGGCCTCCCTACTCAGGTGTTTTCTGGTGCCTCTTTCTGGTTGTGACAGACCAGGTAATACCTTTCAAAATCAGGATCGGTATTTTGGAAGTTTTCAGTTGTTACACTTGTACCTGTTACACTTTTTTGTATTTACCTACTTGCAAAGTTTTATGACACCTTTCCCTATGGCAGTGACCTCTGTGTATGAAAATTAGGAGGACCACAGAATGCAGAAAACAATTTTCATCCTCAGTTGTTACATTTTCTACAAATGCACAGGCCATTCTGTGCATGAAGAAATGGCAGATGTCTGCAAAAATATGACAGTTATTTTCATGCATTGTTTTCTAATCAGCTAAGTGATTTAGTGTCTGTATTTTACCAGTTCATCTTTCTTTAACCAGCAATTACTTTGCTAAGTACTAAAATGTAATTTTGGGGTTGTGATGGTTGTATATTAACTGTGGTTGAATTTTTCACACACTTCAAATTGGATAGATGCAGAAGTTATGTATTAATCTGACTTCTTTGTTGTTATTAGAACTTTTTAACATAAACCTTCATTTTGGCCACAGAAGAATCTTTCTAGTTTTCATATAGATGAACCAAAACCTCATTACTCACATTTTTCCCCTCAAAAAAATAACAACAAAAAAAATCTGATGCCCAGCAGAATTGCATGATTTAATGAGAATTGCATCATTCTAGAGAGCTGTTTAATTAACTCTAACAGTACAGCATAGTAGGAAGCTTGGGCCTGGTTTTGGGCCCTAAAATAAGCCACAGAACTTCCCCTAAATGTAACTTGATCATCAAGTTATCTTTCTAAAATGGGTAGTGTAGAAAGTACTTTTTCTGTGTCTCCTGCTCTGCATTAACTTATGCTCTGTGTTAGAAACTGTTTTGCACTTGAGTAGCTGCATACAGAATACTGCTTGTATTTCTTTGGTTTGCTGTATTTAGTTTTATTTTAACCAGATGAATCCCAAAATGCTTTGGAAATGGTACACAAAGAAAATGATTGACATACACCTACCTTCCTTAATGCAGTAAAAAACCCACACAAACAAACACACACAAAAGTTTTAGCCAAGAGCTGTAGGGCAAACCTCTAGTTTTTAATTTGTTTTCTTAATGAAAGTTTAATCTCCCTGAAAAGCAAAATAGACTTGTTCTTAAATTCTTACCTACCTCTTCTAACCCTCAGTTCTTAGTTTGCCCTCTTTCTGTAAATTCTACAGCTCTAATTCCTTTACCTAAACCTTGGAACTAGGAGACATAACGTGTTGAACAGTCTGTCCATTTAAACAACACTTCTCATCCCTTCTGTGCAGCCATTCTGGTCATGTGCTGATACTGCAGTTGGTTACATCTTGATCCAGACCCTAACTGTGAACACATTCGGAAGTTTTAATAGGAGGGGACATACTTTCCTTTGTAGAAATTACAGTTTTTCAGGAGCAAGTAAATGTTTGTGGATATGTTGGCCATGAAGCATAAGCCATGTTTATTTGTGACTGCAGTATCTGTTGAACTTAAAATAAGGAGTTGGATTTTCTACCTCCTTCCCCTTATGCTAACAGTTCTCCATTTAAAAGCACTTATATTTTTTCAAGACTTTTTGTCTGAGTTGGCAGGGTAGAAGAGAAATGTTTAAGATGAGTAGGGCAAAGAAGACAAGAACTTTTTTTTTCTTTTCATACAAGGTAGATCTTCAGATCTTATTCACCTCTTATGTTTGAAGAAACTTGGTTTTTTAATCGGCTTCTGCTTGCTGTACTTTAAATTGCTTAGATGTTATGCTGTCTGCTTAGTTGTATAGAGAGTTTTAATCATCGTGCTGGTTGGCTCTTGAAAGAGCATTAAACTTCACAGAATGCTGATGTTCTTTCACAGTCAAAGTTGTTAATGATTTGTATTGAAAGGAGTAAAATGTTTAATGTTATTTCACTGTTTGGGGAATATTTGATTTTGCAACAGGAATTTTGGTTCTCCATTTCATTGCTGGCTGTGAATGAAATGATCAATTGCAAAAATAAACTTAAGGCTGTAAACATTGTACTCCTTTGATATCACCAAAGGGGCTTTTTGATGAGGCATGGGCAGTCCTGCAAAAAGTCCTTTTCAGAAGCCAGGCACTGTCAGACTGCTTCAGATGTGTGAGCCCTGTAGCATGTTAGCCATGTTGAGTTGATTTTAACTCGAGGTGTGTTTAGTGGTGTTTAAATCTGTATGCCTAGAAACTTGTTTTCTTCTGCAGAGTGCTCTGTAAAGTGAGAAGGGATTTCATTAACAACAGCAACAATAGCAAAGGTGGTGGAATCTAACGTGTTGAGCCAAAAATGAAGCAATTTTTAATTTAAACTACTATTATAAAAACTTTGCAAAACAGTTGATGTTATAGTTAATCTATGCTTCTTGTATATTTCTAGGTTTAGAAGAAATTGCAAAAGAAAAAGAGAAGTTAAAAAAGGAAGGAAGTATGCATATCAAGGAAGAAGAATTTGAAACAGAAGGAAAATTACATTGCTTAGCTACAACTCACTGTGAGCAAAAGGAGAATCTGAAAGAAAAGGACAGCACTAACCTCTTTTTACAAAAGCCTGGGTCATTTTCAAAACTAAGCAAACTGTTAGAGGTAGCAAAAATGCCGCCTGAGTCTGACACGACGTCCCCAAAACCTAACGGCAGCGCAGCAAATGGCTGCACACTGTCTTACCCAAGTAACTCCAAAAACTCAGTCTGCAGTTTGCAGCCTCCTGCAGCGCAGAGCTGCACAGAGAAGTGTGATGCCACTAATCCTTTCAGTCCCAGCGCAGGCGGCACGGGAAGGTTCCCCAGCTCCCCGCTCGCGGTCAGCGATCAGCTGCTGAAGGTGCTGCCGGACAAGGGCCGGCCGTGGTTCAGCCTCCTGCCGCGTGTGCCCTGCGATGACAGCTCGCTGACCCAGCTGGGGGCTGCAGCTCCGCTCACTCCTCAGTCACAGCCACCTTCCAANCCTGCCGCGTGTGCCCTGCGATGACAGCTCGCTGACCCAGCTGGGGGCTGCAGCTCCGCTCACTCCTCAGTCACAGCCACCTTCCAAGTCACCGTCACCTGTGCCCTCTCCTCTCCTGGGCTCAGCTTCTGCACAGAGTCCCATGGCATTAAGCCCTTTTGCATTGTCACCGCTGCAGGTAAATAAATTAATTCTTGAATAGTTTGAATTTGCACTGCTTATTTGGGCAGGATATCTGTTTAGACAGATTATTTCACAGACCTGCAATCTTTATTTCTTTTTTTATTTTTTTCTTTTCCTGTTTCTAAATGTTAATAGCTAAATACAGAAGTTTTATAATACTAGATTACGATGTGTCAAGTAAGCCATTGTATGATGTTTTGTGCATGTATGTCAGTAATTTAATTTGGCTTTTAGGGTGTTGGCCCCTGATATTAAATGAAAAGCAAGTAAATAAAAACTAGTTTTTGGAAGTGTAACACATCACATCCTACCTTTAAAACCTGTTGTTTTTTAGCGTTAACCAGGCCCTAATAAGGAGCATTACATGTCAGTGTTACATTAGTTTTTCTGAAATTAATTGAAACACTGAGTAAAGGCCTCCTTTGTGTTCTGATTATTGTTTGACAAATAGCATCCCAATCATAATTCGGGTTTCTTGGTGATAGTCTAATGCTAGTTGTGCTCCGTAGCAGATGAAGACTGGACTACCTATAATGGGACTTCAGTTTTGTGGATGGCCTACAGGAGTTCTTACTTCAAATGTTCCATTTCCATCTCCTTTACCTGCTCTTGGATCAGGGCTGGGATTATCAGAAGTGAATGGTAACTCATTTTTGGCATCTAGTGTTCCTGCAAGTAAAAGTGAGTCACCAGCACTACAGACAGAAAAAATAACTTCTGCCCCTTCCACCACAGCTGAAGTAGCCAAGCCTGTAGATTATCCTAACCCAAAGCCTATACCAGAAGGTAAGTGTAATACAACAAGATGATAATTTCTGCAGTGCTACTATGATGTTGCAATTACTATTTTTTAATAATTTGCCTGTAGATTTTCTAATCTGATTGTGTGTGATCACATTAAAAAAGAAAAAAAAAAAAAGCCTGCAAAGTGTTTATATGCTTGTCTTGATTTAGAAATGCAGTATGGGTGGTGGCGGATTACTGATCCAGAGGACCTAAAATCTTTGCTTAAAGTGCTGCATCTCAGGGGAATAAGAGAAAAGGCCTTACAAAAGCAAATACAGAAACACATGGATTACATCACTCTGGCCTGCATCAAAAACAAGGATGGTATGTAGTTGATATTTGTGTTACACTTGGTGTTGGGGCACCGGAAAACTGGCATAGAGTTCTCTGAGATGTGATTAGCAGGGGAGTTACAGTAATTGCTAGAGAAAAAAGGTGAAGGTCTCCTTATCTGTAGTGGGCATTTCACCAGCCTTGTTCTGGAAAGTTGCTGGATTGGAGAAATGCCATTTGATATAAATTGTTCTGGTGGTATAAGTAACCTTCTTAAGCTCTGCTAACCTTCTGAAGCTCTTTCCATCTCTGTCACACTCAGCCTCTCCTTCTTCTTGCCTTTAAATTGCAAGTTTGAAAGCATTCAGAATTTGTTGTCTCTATTGGGTATTTTAAGAATAGTACAACAGTTCTTCAGCATTTGACTGGAGTGGTGGGTAAATCAGCTTGAACTTACCTGTGCAATTGTCATGCTACTTAGAATAATAAAAATGTGATTCTCAAATACAGTTGCAATTATTGATATCAGTGAAAATGAAGACAACCAGGTAACTCGGAATGTTGTGGAAAACTGGTCAGTAGAAGAACAAGCTATGGAGATGGATCTTGCTATTCTTCAGCAGGTGGAAGATCTTGAGAGGAGAGTTGCATCAGCTAGTTTACAAGTTAAGGTAAAAACCAGCTTTCAGTGAAATGTCTCTTTAAAATAGGTGGTAAGATAACCATCCTTGTATGTTGGTAAGTGCCTTCTTATTCCATCCTAATTGCCTACAGATAAAACAAATACACTGCACAGTATCATGGAGATTTGTGTGTGAACCATTTTATTGCAGTTCAGTCTTCAGCTGAAGATGCTCAGAGTGGCAGTTCCTGGAGAGTGCTCTCCTATGATGCAGTTCGGTGCACGTTTTATTAACCTTCTCTGGATGCAAAGATTGTATTCCATACACACTTCCTAACTCTTGGGGCTTTGCCACAGTTCTGCCTGCTTTCTGGGATTATTGCTGTTAATGCTTTCAGAAATGCCTACAAGTGCATCAGGATAATTTACTTGAGTATTGTAGAGCCATGAAAGAACATGTAATGTTCTCATGGGTATGAGTGTATTAGAGCTAAGAATTTCCTGGATTTTGGAATTTTTCCAAGGTGGGTGTAAGGTTATCAAGTTTTGTATGTTTGGTTATAGTACAGGTGCAGTGTTTGGGATCTAGATGTGGGCATGAGACGGATGTTTTTTCCTGTGACCGGTAGATACTGTCTCCTGAGCCTGTGGAATAGCTAGACCTGTTCTGCTGTTTGGACCAGTAGAACAGGATACTTCACAGGGGATAAGAATGCAGACTGTTGCAGAAAGGTCCCTTCAGAAAGTCTGGTAATGCTTGTATTTCTTGATGAATTATTTTAGTTCTCTGGATCTTTTGAAAAATGTCTCTACAGATGGATAGCAAGTAACCCACGATCTACCGGAAACAGCACTTCAATTACTTAGTTTGATTCCATAAAACAGTTCCTCTGTTTACACACTGAGTTCACAGCAACCAATAAATGCACAAACCTTTCTATTGACATAGGGTTGGCTGTGTCCTGAACCTGCATCAGAGAGAGACGACTTGGTATATCGTGAACATAAGTCAATTACTAGATTGCACAAGAAGCACGATGGGGATTGTGCTGGAGGCGGCGAAGGCAATGCCAGCTCTCTAGAGCGGAGGAGTGACAACCCTCTAGATATAGCTGTAACCAGGCTGGCTGACTTGGAGCGGAACATAGAGCGAAGGTATCTGAAGAGCCCCTTAAGTACCACCATTCAGATCAAACTGGATAATGTGGGCACAGTTACTGTCCCTGCTCCTGCACCATCTATTAGTGGTGATGGTGACGGGTAGGTTATTGAGATTAACTTGAAAAATTATTGTGCTTCTTTGCTAATTGGAGCCTATTTTCTTACTGCCTGTTATCTATGTACTTTCTTGTATGTCTGTGATCCATATGGATCATGTTATTCTGCATGGTGCTTTTTAAAGATTTTTTTTGTTATGTTTGTTAATAATCTTGCAAAGTTATCTTACATTTAACTGGTTGTGACTAAGCTTTGAGGCCACAGTCTGTGCACTACATGAAATTTAGTTGCTTAAACCTTATACTTATTGGCTGTGTATGTTTTGTCATTGCTTGGCTTTCAATGTGATAATGATTGTTCCACATGTAAACATGAGCAGTCATGGGTGTGACCTACTTAATTTCCCTGTATTTTGATGCAGAACTGAAGAGGATATTGCTCCAGGGCTGAGAGTGTGGAGAAGGGCATTGTCAGAAGCACGCAGCGCTGCCCAGGTAGCTCTGTGCATTCAGCAGTTACAGAAATCAATAGCATGGGAAAAATCCATTATGAAAGTTGTAAGTATCTAAACTGTTTTTGCTATATCCTGTTTTCCCACTTTAGATAAAATTTAAGTTGCCCTGGTGGATAATGCATTTCTTACTACTCCACATGAAACCTCACACAGTTAAACTGTACATTGTGCACAATTGAATAAGTCTAATGTAAAAGATTGTCCCTTGCTTGTCAAATTCAGCATCCTGAACTTGCTGAGATAAAAAGCCCCTGTAGATGGTTGTGTTATTTAAGATGGTAATTATTCTTTGGTGATGACATCAAGGTAAAAGAGAGTCATTTCTTGCTCATCTGATGAGAGATACTCTGTCTGATAAAGTGTTTCTAACCTCACCCGTGACACAAGTTTTATGGAGGTTCAACATCACGTATCCTTCATTAAGGACTTCATTTTTCAGAAAGTTGAGATGCTCCAAATTTGCGGCTTCTTTGTGTGCAGAGTTCTCCCAACTGAAGATACAAATTAGGCAAGTGTGTGAGCAGAGGCTGAAATAGCTGTTTCCTTGTACACTTAGCAAGTCAAGCTATGTTAATTGCATATACAAAAAAAGCATGCAAAGGGGATATGTCAGAATTTGCATGGACCTCTGAACCTCAAATTTCTGCAAACAAAACCTATTAACTGCAGCAATACTGACTATGATGTGATTAAGTATGACCAGTGCTGTGTAGTGGGTGGCAAAAGTGATTCTTCATTTGTTGTCCTTTTCCTAATTTTTTAACTTCTGACAGTCCTATACAGATTCTAATTACGTCTGGACAATAAAAGGATGATTTAAATAAAAGCTGTAATGTCAGGCTGCACTTTTGAGTTTATATAGCTGTTAGTTTAAAGTATCTTTAGAACAAAAAGCTTATGAATTTGGTAGGAGCACCTGAAAAGGCATTGGAATATTTCAAGATGTAGTAACTTATTATTCAGATGTTTTTAAGTTAGTATGAATTTTAGGAAGTGCTGGATCATTCGTTTTACTGAATTTGTTCATGGTGGCCCTTGGATAAGATCCTTACCAATTATTATTTGGGAAAACTCTTGTAAAATATATTTTTTTTTTATTAAGTAGCAACACACATATGCAGTTGTGGGCATAAATTAAGAGATTCCTGAGATAGCATGTTTGGGCCAAGAGGTTTTGAAAGGTATACATTTACTTCTCAGAGATATTAATGAATTATAAAAAGCGCTCATCATTTTGTGTGCTGTAGGGGCACCTCTCTTACAATAACTGAATTGCTTTTCCAGCATGTTCTCTGAATGTAGCCTTTGAATTAGTTCGTTCCATACTCCATATATTCTTCTATGGATATGATCATTAGCAGATTCTGATTGGAGTAAAATGAAAGTAATTTTGAGACTGAATTTATGTGTTTGAAGGAGAAGGGTAATTTAGGTACCATTTATGTGCTTCAAATTGTAAAAATTGAATTAAAGCCATTTTTCATTAATTACAGTACTGCCAAATTTGTCGCAAGGGAGATAATGAGGAACTGCTGCTCCTCTGTGATGGCTGTGATAAAGGCTGTCACACCTACTGCCACAGGCCCAAGATCAGCGCCATCCCAGACGGGGACTGGTTCTGTCCTGCCTGCATAGCAAAGGTAAAACTCCTGTCAGGATGGGGGCACTGGAGCACGAGACCTGGTTATTGTACGTGGTACAGTTACAGGTCTGCCAGGGCTTTTGTTCCATGAAAATAATGGTCTGTATGTTTTAGGGGAGACTCCCATTAAATGGTGAAATTAATAGTTCTATTTAACTTGTGTTTTAGTGGCAGTAAAGACTACAGTTTTATTTATTCCAAACTGGGGGGTTTTTAGTGTCAGTAGGTACAGAATTTTCATTCTAGTTCAATACCATAGTTTTTAATTTCTCTTTTCGTATTTATTCAGTATTTGTCTTTCAGATTTCATCATTAAGTGTTGACAGACCAGTGTCTCAGGTTCTGTTTTAAAAGAAAAAGCAGAGAAGAAACCTAGTAAATATTTTTATTTTAGTGTGTTTGTATCAGTCATTTAGGAAGAGACAAATGGTTGTCCAAAACTATGCCGACCTGGTTTGTTAGGGGGTACTTGTTTTACCAATCTGAACATCAAGTGCTTTTATATTGTCACAAGTTGGGAACCGAAGTCACTAGTACCAGGAATTTCTGCAGCCTTATTTGCCTTTAGAGAACAGCAAAAAGTGAATAATCTCTAATATTAAATATTTCATTTGTTCTGGTGTTTCTGTTTCTGATCTTCATTGCTGTCTGTCAATAACAGAGGTTTCTCTAATTTCTAGGTTGTTACTTATTTCAGTTCTCTCTATTGTAGGCAAGTGGTCAAACTCTAAAGATAAAAAAACTTCAAATTAAAGGGAAAAAATGTAATGAACAAAAGAGAAGCAGGAAATTAGTAGGAGAAACAGAGGATGAAGACTCTGCAACTACAAGCACTGCCTTAAAAAGAGGAAAAACAGACCCTAAAAAAAGAAAAATGGATGAAAATGTTTCTGTAAGCCAGTTAAAGCAAGAAATTTGCACTGCTGTTAAGAAACCTAAGAGAGATGACTCCAAGGACTTGGCTATATGCAGGTAAAGTGTCAGATGGTAAATTTAGGAATAAGTCTTGTTGAAACAAGTAGTACTCGATTCTTTCTGTTCTGGGGAACGGGAATGCTGTTCTTTGTCCCATGTATGTATATATACACACATGTGTGTGCTGTGAGAATGCTGCTTTGAAAACCGGGCAGAATGAGCCCCAGGAGCAGTGACACACCTTTCTCACGTGTATCAGAGATGATTATCCACTGCGTCCGAAGGGCACTGCGTTATGGAGGGGTGCACAGGAATCATGTGCTGTGGTAGCTTTGCTGCTCAGTCAAAAGAGACAGCCATCATTGAGCCTTGTCGCAGTTTGGAGTCAGCATGAGCACCTGGTTGTGACTGAGGAGCAAAGCTGCAGGACCACGTTTTCTTTTGGAATGTTGATCCTTAGAATTTGGTCTTACATAGATTGTCTGGAGAGAGCTTAATGCTGTTTTAGTTACTCAGTTGTCTGTTTCTATATGTACATTTTTCTCAGCCTTGCACAGAGCACAGAATAAAGTGCTTTCCTTTTGTAAAGTGAATAGTTTGGCAGTTCATGAGGAATTTATGTAACAGTGAAAATGCTCTGTGAGTGTAGGAACAGTTAACAAATACTGATTTGAAACCTTATTTTGTTCAGCATGATTCTCTCAGAATTGGAAACTCATGAAGATGCCTGGCCTTTCTTACTTCCTGTAAACTTGAAACTTGTTCCTGGTTATAAGAAAGTTATTAAAAAACCTATGGACTTTTCTACCATTAGAGACAAGCTAAGTAGTGGGCAGTAAGTAAACCTATTGTAAATTTTACTTCATGTTTTAAAAATATTTAAACACTACAGTACATTTTAAAAATCTAAACGGTATTGATCGATCTGCTCTGACACCTCTGTGATTACTTTTACAGTCAAAATAAAAATTCTTAATTGTATGCTTTCATCTTTGCCATATCCGAGTGAAATAGCATGTTGGATGGGAGAACCTGTGGAACTGGCTGAAAACCAGTAAAACTACCAGGTCAAATGCACCAAAACAGTCAGTGGGATTCCTCATCTTTTTGATTCCT
>VZTX01016566.1:0-10655 GCA_013400915.1 Pardalotus punctatus
CGCCCCCCCGCGCGGTGTCCGCGTGTCGCGGTGTCCCCGAGAGCCGGTGTCCCCACGCCCCGCTGTCCGCGTGTCCCGCTCAGAGCCCGTCCATCAGCGCCAGCAGGTCCTCGCCCTTCTCGGCGCTGCCCGGGCGCGGCTCCACCACCTCCAGCTCCCCGAGGATGCGGGACAGCTCCGCCCGCCGCCCCGGCTCCTGCGGGACAGACACCGCGCTCAGCCCACGCCGGTGCAACCGCGGCTGGGCCGGGCAGCACTGGGATGTGCCCCTTCTACACCCAACTCATCTAAAAACTTGCTCTGGTATTTGTCAGGATTCAAGAAGAAAACAAGAAATCACCAGTTCCACTGGCTTGGAAGAAAATTGGCCATTACTTAGTTATGAGCTTAAGTCAAATGGGAAAGAATGTATTTTTAAGTCACTACTCCGGGTGAAACACGATCCTTAGCAAGGCAGGGATGGTGAGAAACAGCAATGTGAAACGTTTACGTACCTGCGTGGCTTCAATGTTGATAACCTTGTAGGACAACTCCTCTGGTCTGGTCTGTGCAGCATGTCTTGATTAAAAACATGAAAAGAGTGGTTAATCCCATGAAGATGTAAACGAAAATGATAAAAATCAGACTTCATAAGGCTCCTGTAGGCACAAAGGACGCTCAGAGGATGCTCACAGGGCCAGGTTGGATGGGGCTTGGCGCAAGTGGTCTAGTGGAAGGTATTCCTTCCCATGGCATGGATAGAATTAGCAGACCCTTAAGGTCCCTTCTAACCCAAACCATTCTGGAATTCTATGATGTTTGGACAATGCCTCCATTTCTACTTGGCAAATTAACATATTCACCCCAGTTTGGAGGCTTCTCCCTGTCCTAGATTTTTTTGTTAAGTGTAGAAGAGCAGGAATATTTTGGCAGTTGAGATTAAAAGCAGGTGAAAACATCCTGCTAAAAGGGCTAAAGGGATGCTTCTGTCCATCCAGACAGATACCAGCCAGTGGCATTGGGAGCAAGGCTGCATCACAGGAGACATCTGGAGCAGGATAACAACATGCTGGTCTGACCCTAAAGCTATTGAGGGCCAGCTTTGGTCTCCAGGGCTCCCCACAGGGTACCCCAAACCCCAACCAAGAAGGACTCCAGCATACTCTTCCTCCTCGTCGGTCGTGAACAAGTTCAGCCGAAATCCTGTCTCGCCACCAGCAGGTTTCTGGATGTCCAAACCTCCCAGCAGTCGGGCCAAGAAGTTCAGTTCTTCTTTTGCAAGAGGGTTGGGGACTATGTTCTCCTGCAGGAAACAGCAACAGACCCCTTGGGCAATTACCAGGGAGGTGGGGGCTGCAAGGAGCTTTGTGTTTTCTGATATTCCATACCAGAATATGGATTGATGTCCTTCAGAGGGATAGAAACACATTTCCCTGTTGTTCCTGGGGCAGATTGTGCAGATAACCAGTAATCACCAGCTCAGTATTGGAAAGGGCTACTTGAATTTATAGACTCAGCACAAGATACTTTTCCAGTTAAATTGGACAGATGAGAAATCTGTAAAGCCAGCTTTCTCTTTTCTGAGGAGATTAAAATGGAAGCAAGCAAATCCTTGCACACGTGTGTGGATTCTTTGGGAAAATGTGCCCTTCCCCTGGCTTCAAAGGACCGGGGAGGACTGGATGAGGCTCTGAGAACAATAGGAAAGCTTTCCTGAACTTATCCCACACCTAGGGACTAGAATTTGGCCTGTTCAGGCAGTGACAGGAACAGGACAACACTGACCTTTGCCTGGGATGCCAGATTTTTGGATGATCCTGACACGTGTGTCTCCACTGGCCGGGTCACACTGTACCTAGAGGGGAAAACACATGAGGAAGAACAGTCTGTCACTGGGACGAGGTACAGGAGCCAGAAGGAGCAGCACAGGATCCAGGATTTCAGGATATTTTTCTGAAGGCTGAACAATTGCAATGAGAAGTTACAGCTCAGCAGGGTGCAGTACTGAGACATTAAGGTGTGTGAGGGACAAAGCTGCAAGAAGGAACACGGATCTCTTTGGATGGAAAATGTACATTAAGGCAAACATGGAGAACAGAGAAGATTTCTTGAATGTGATTAAATTAAATCACATTTCACATAATATGCAGCACAAGGTGAGAACACACTTTCCTCAAGGAGCTCCCCTGTGGACATAAATCAAAGTTTCGCTGTTTTCCACAGCTCTATACACTGTCCACACATGTCCTGGTGCAGGACAGCACCTTGTAACAAAGTCAACCTTATTAATTAATTAATAGCAAAAAAGGCCAAAACCACATCAGGCTGAAGATATGCTTCTATCAGTATTCGGTTCAGGTGTCTATACAGAGCAAAAATTACTTACATATTTGTTCCAAGTTTGAGGACTCTGTCTCCATAAAGCTCAAAAGATCCTTCCCTCTGTGGAGTAACGTAATTCCCAGCAGCGGTGAACTCAGTCCTTTTAACTTCCACTCCTTTGTGATTGAATATCCTTTAAAACAAGGCATTATTGAAACATTTAGTAGTTTTAGTTCTGATTTTCAGTACCTACTTCCTCTGCTTCCTGCACAAGGGGAATAAAACTCTATTCCGTACATGCCTCTTTTATAGGATAAATGGGAGTTAAATGCCTCTTTTATAGGATAAATTACTAATAGCTAATTTACTGGGATAGAAAATTCCAGAAGCAGATCAGCATTTCTTTGCTGGGTGACTTAGTTCCAAATCCTGCCCTTTAAATCGTATTTACTGGAGGTTCAGCTATCCATGCAACAGGAATGGCAGTTTGAACTGGATTCCCAAACCCTCTGGAATGAAATGCTCCTCCCTGAGCAGCCTCACACATGGCACCAGCTCACCTGATGAGCCCTGGCACCTCTGTGCCCCACGGGACAGGCCCCGAGATTGGCAGTGCAAAGCGACCGTTTGAGTTTTGCACTTTGTCCTTCAGAAAGATGGAGACCTGCAAAAGAACATCACAAACATCACACCTTGGGGAAATCACCCACGGATGTTCCCATCCAAATTCCCTGAAATCTGAGCTTGAGCCTTCCTGCCTACACTGGGGGAGGTTTCTTAAAGATCTTGATGTGTATATAGGGATGTGGAATTGTGGTAAAGAGGATGGGCACACTGATGGAACATTAAAAAAATTATATTAAAAACTACATCCTATTTGTGCATGTGAGTAGAGAATATCAATACTTCTCCCTCAGGTTTCATACCAAGTTTCTTATAAAAGGAAAAACGGATTTATCAGTCAGCAAATCATAGTAGTAGAGACTCCTTTTTTCATAATATTGTAGAATTATTCAGCATTATATGCTCAATTTGTGAAATTTGAGTGCAATTACAAGCACATCAAGATGACTGAAAAGTACAAATAACAAACCCAAACCTGCAGTGTTTATAAGGAGATCCCTTTGTATTCCAGCTCCAAACTCCCTGTCATTCTCTTGCCTTGCTATATTGGGCTCTTACCCTGATGTGCATGTCCTGGAAGAAAATGAGGAGTGTTTGCCTGATGAGCTGGAATTCGCCATCAGAGAGACAGTTGTAGGTCTGGAAAAGAAAACCATTACATAAGGGTTTGCAAGTGTTCCATGTTCCACCCAGGGAAAGGGGAAACAAGTACATCTGAATATTCTGATGCAGAGTATATACAGCATATTCTGATCCACTCACAGGGGGAGCAGAAATGCTCTAAGGAGGCTGCTGGTTATTATCAGTAATTATTGTCTGTGACTGAAAGTCTGATTTAATTTCTGCTGAAATCAGTGGAGACTTAAATCAGGCTGAATAAGCAATATATTAATTTAAACTGTGCCTGTAGAAAAATATCACTTGACTCACAGCCCTCTCCAATGCAGTAATTCAGCTCTAAGATGAACTTGAAGGGGTCAAAAACCATAAAATCAAACCACAGTTTGTCCCACCCATTTTCTAAAGATTCTTACTTCAATCAGCTGCCGGAAGGTCTCATCCACCTGGTTCAGAATGGCAGGGGCGTTGGAGATGAAATCCTTGATGGCATCCAGGTGGTTGAATGTGACCAGCAGAATGTCCCTGGGCCGAGGGCACAGCAGCACTTGGTATTTGAAGGCCATAGTCATGAGGTCGTACAGCTGCAAAGGAACACGGGAATGGTGGTCCTGCCACACAGGAAACGTCCCAGGGATGGAGACAGGGATTCAGGCCAGTGCCTGCCTGTGGCACAAGGAACCATTTTAGCTTCGTTTCCGAAGAAAACAAGACCTCTGCAGTCCCATCCCCAGTCCTCCTGCTGGGTCTCCAATGTCACCAATGCTCAGGTGAGGTCACACCTTGAGTGCTGGGTCCAGTTCTGGGCCCCTCAGTGCAAGAGGGACATCAAGTGGCTGGAGTGTGTCCAGAGAAGGGAATGGAGCTGGGGAAGGGGCTGGAGCATCTGAAGCATCTGAAGGAGCTGAGGGGGCTCAGCCTGGAGAAAAGGAGGTTCGGGGGGACCTTCTGGAGCTGCACAACTCCCTGAAAAGAGGGGACAGCTGGGGAGGGTCGGGCTCTGCTCCCAGGGAACAGGGACAGGATGAGAAGGAATGACCTCAAGCTGTGCCAGGGCAGGGTCAGGTTGGACATCAGGAGGAATTTCTCCATGGAAAGCTTAATTAAACATTGGAAGTGGCTGCCCAGGGAGGTGGTGGAGTCCCCATTCCTGGAGATGTCCAAGGAACGACTGGATGTGGTACTCAGTACTATGGGCTGGCTGACAGGGTGGGGATTGGTCACAGGTTGGACTTGATGCTCTTGGAGAGCTTTTCCAATCTCAATGATTCTATGAATTTCAGCATCCCTGACACACAGGTGAGGGGCTCTCTGGTAATCCCATTCCTACCATTTTTTCCTAACTTGGCTGTGGATACACTGTTTGCAGGTAATAATTCTAACACCTGCAGCTGCAAGACAGTGGGTGTCAGTATAGAAGTACAGACACTTATCCACACCCACAGAAATGTATATTTTTAATATATATGAAAACATCTGATAAACTTAAGGAATGCTTAGTGAGCTTGTTAAAATCAAAGATTTAGCTGTTCAAGCAAAAATACTCAGTTCTGAAGTAGCTGACGCCACCACGGATTTTCTTGGCTGAGAACCATTGTTACAAGGGAAGCTGTTAAGAAATGCTTCAAAGTGGTAAAGCCACAGGTTAACTACTGCAACAGAAACTGGTGAAAGGCAGCAGGGAAGTGCAGCAGAGCCAGGCTGGGCAGCAGGTCCGTGTTACCTTGTCCATGCTGGCCTGGTTCAGTCTCATGATGGAGGCGTGAGCCAGCCGGTCGTACACGGTGCGTAGGGCTTTCTTAGAATAGAGATCCTGGGGTTTGAACAGCTCCTCCATGAACTTTTTGTTGAACATGGTGGCAATGATGTCGTTCATAACTGCAAAGACAAAGAGGCTCTGTGGTTTGCTCCAGAACAGCGCACTCCTGGTCCCAGCTGCAAGGCTCACACCAGGTCACCTGTGCAGAGCGGGGACAGAGCACAACAGGACAGGGGGAACAGCACCTCCGGATCCAACACTTCCTCAGTCCCACCTGGGCTAAGCCAGCTGATGTCCCCAAGGGCACAAATGCCATCTGAGCTGAAGGCAGCAGTCCCTGTTTCTCAGGGGGAAGAAGGCTGGCTTTGTTGCCCTGGTTTTACAGCTATGGTTGGCACTTCTCACTTTTAAAAAGAATGTTGTTTATAGCCTGCTCTGATGTGTTATTTAAAAAAGCTCCAGTTCTGCTTCCTAAGGAGACTGTTTTGCATTGTGGTAGATCTTTGCAGATTACAGCTACCTGGCTGTGCCTGTTCCTCGACACCCTCTGACACATCAGTCTATTTTTTAACTTCTCAACAGAAGCTCCTGCAGGGCTTTCTGTAATCTTTATTCCAAATGGATTAACACTGGTAGGTATTTAATAAAGCATTTATATCCCTGGGATCTCTATCAAACCATTCAGGGCTCTCACAGCTGCAACACCTGCAGGCCCTAGAGCAGCTCAAATGCAGAACTCCAAACTTCCTTACGTGTGGTTCATTTTTTTAATGTGTAAATTTAGCCATGGAACTGTTACGTGACTTACTGAGGAGTTCTTACAGCTCAGGAGTGCTGATTGTGAGGGCTGTGCTTTGGTTATTCAGCTTTCAATGCAAACAAGATGGAAAACACTGTGCAGTGGTTCAAGCAGATGCAGCATTTGAGCTTTTGTGCTGGATCTGCTACTTTATTACCTCCCTGATACACTCTATGGAGTTATCATCAATAAAAATTTATTTCTCTATCAAAAAAAAAAAAAGGTAAATGAATATGTCAGGGCACAGATTACCATACAAACAGATTACTGTACAAGTGAGGATTTTCTTAAGCAGATGACTGTTTTGAAGCTCATAATGCCAGACAATTCTTGTGGATTAGAAAAATCCCAGGATAAATAATGAAGAAAAAAAAAAAAAAAGGAAAAGGAGAAAAAGCGAACACACATATAGTAGTAGTGACCAATGGTGTGAATTATTGCCCTAATGATTTCCTGGGGGGTCAGACACCTGGTTTTTCACACCTGTCCTACATCAACAGACAAAACAAAGGTAATTTCCCTGTCACTTCACCTCTTCCTAGAGGATTAACTCCCTGGTGACCGCTGGCAGCCTGGCCAGGGAGAGCGGTGCTCCCACGGGCAGGGGCCTCCTGAGGTGATTCTCTCCCCTCCCTAAACCTGCTGGTTACAGGTTGCTCCTGCACTGTTCCACACACAGCTCAGCAGTCCCTGTGCTGCACCTGACAGGGCTCCTTAGTCCTGGTTTAAACACCCTAAAAACACAGACAGATCTCAGCTCCTGAGCAGCCCGGATTACAAAGACACCTAATTATAAATGGGGAAAAAAATCCTTGCTTCCTCCCTTCCTTTCAAATAAACTGGCCATAAAAAATCCCTACTTGCAACGTGAGGCAGAAATTCCCTATTTTTTAGTGGAGAAAATAAAATATATTAGTACTATATAGTCAATATTAGTATCTAGTTAATTTTGCAGGGAATCAATTATGACAATAAGAACTTCTGCTTTATACTGCTATTAAGGAAAATATTTTTAAGCTGCTTGCGTGTGCTGCCCGCACAAAGACTTCTCCTGTCTTTGGAGAGTCACAAATAACCCAAACCACCAGGAGACAGACACCTTCCAGTACACTGATTTTTCAACAGAATCAAAGGTCTGTGTGAATCAGAGACATAAATTATCTTCTGAAATTAAAACCTCTTGTGTGGGCTATAAAAAGAACTGAGAAAGACATAAAAACATCATGGTAAAGGGCAAATTGATAATAAATCTCTTACATTTGATAATGAAACAGCAAAGGTCTCAGAGAGGCCCTGGGGAGCTGCTCACACCAGCGTGGCCGTGGCAGGCGACACAGGAGCGTTGGCTCAGGGACATGGCACAAGCAACACAGAAAAAGCAACTGAGCAGAGAGAGGGGTCATCAACTGGGATGAGAGGAGAGAAACCAGTATAGCCAGTGCAACGGGCAGGACTGAAGCTGGGGGTGATGGTGGCTTTGGCTTCCCCATGCCAAGTCACTGGTGACAGACAGCACATGTCACTTGCATGGCTGGGATGCATGACATGACACTGGAGCTACACCTGGCTTACTCTGGTGCTTCCTGGAGGACATCTGGGGCAGCAGAAGGAACATTCCAAGTTTGGGACAGTCACAGCCCGTGTGCCACAGGCTTGTGGTTCCTAAGGGAACCTCGTCGTGGCTCCAGCAGTGACAGCCCCAGGTGGTGACTCCAGGACTCTCCCGAGATCCCCTGGAACACTCAGCACAGGCTAAGTGTTCCCTCTCACAGGAGAACTGATGGGTCAGCCTGGGACCTGCCCCTGAGCTGCCCCCATCTCACTATGTCACAGCTCTGGGCAGCTCCCCATCATTTTGGATGGGATGGAATCTGTTCCTCAACCTCTGAAATGTTAAAGGCTGGGAAAAGGGTATGCTTGGAAACAGGATGCAGTAGTAGCAAAAAAGCTGGGGCAAACTCCAGGACATCAGTGCCTACCTTCAGCAATATTAAAACCTACCAATGATGCTTATTTTGCAAAACATGAATCATAACCCTGATCTCTCTTTAAAAAAGGCTGCTCAGAAGGACCCTGGAAGTTCTGCTCGTGCTCAACCAGCAAAAACCTGAGATTCAAGGGATTCATTTCCTTACTCCTTAGCACAGCCCTTGCTGGAGGCTCCTGTCCCAGGGCACATTCCAGAGGGAAATGTGTTCACACCTCAGCTGCTCCCCTGCAGCACCTGAGGGCTCAATCCCACCCTCAGGATCATTCAGTTCAGGATGAGCTTGGCTGAGGTGTGGGCACCTGCTCCTTTGGGATCACTCTGCCAGGTGTGACCAGCAGCACAGGTAGGTAAAGCAGCTGGGATGGGAATGCCTTCGATCATCCCTGGAGTTCACCTGTCCAAACCCCGAGCAATGAATTAGATAAAAGCTCAGAAAAAATGGAGTATACCCAATATCCCTCCATTTAAGCAGAAAAACAACCTGCACAATGCTCACACAATTACATGCTTTCATTAAAACAACAGTAGAGAAACACAAACACAATTTTTGTGGGCAAGACCACAAGGATAAAAAGTTTTGATCCATTTATAGTCTCAGTTAAACTAACAGCTGATTTTTGAGGCCATATGATTTTGAGATATGGTCTATTTTTTCACTGCTTTACAGTCAGAAGTGCATTTAAGGACCAGGTGAGCATTATTATTCATTTGTGACACTGACTGAAGGCTGCAGGAACAGCCTCAGGTGTTCAGGCACGATGAGCCCCAGGTGTGCACGTGGGGTTGGACTGGTGCATGCAGCCAGCAGTTACTGTACCTCGTTTCCTGTCCACATCTGTCCATTCATCTACACGAAGCATATAAAACAAAACAGCAGTTCAAGATGTAAGAACAAGAGTTGCAAGAAGAAGAAAAGAAATAAACTAAAAAAAAAAAATAAAAATTAGATGCTAACTAATAAATTTTGTCTCTTCTCATCAGCATTCAGCATTGAATGAGAACCTCACCCTCCCCTTGGATAAAATCCTGCTGCTTCACTGCACATCCAGTTTTACCCTTTGCACTGAGCTTGGGCAGTTTTCAGCTGTATTTTGCACTTACAAATGACCAATATTTGAGTGAACTGCTTTAAGCATCAACAAACAACCCAGAATAGATGAACCACATCTCAGTGAAATTATCACACAGCTTTTTTGGAAGAAAAAAAAAAAAAGTCCACGTGTGGATAAACTAAAACAGTCAAATTCTCCTGCTGAGATACTCCACCAAGATTTAGTTTAGCTACACTCCTAAACTTGTCCCAGTATGAACAGCAGTAAACTTCTGTCAAATCATTCTCTCAGGACACATATGAATAATTACAAACTGCCCCCTCATAAACAATACAATAATTACACAGTGAACCCTTTGTTGTTTAGCACTTCATAAAGGACAGGCAGAAGGGATAACAAAACCAAGCTCATATCAAATTGATTTTTTATTAAAACATCCTGGCATCCCAAGGCATATTCCCCATCCCATGACAGAGAGCTGCAAGGACTACTAAAGTGAGGCTGTAGTAATTTAAAGTGGTAAATACGGACCTGCTGGGCTGTGAGCTGGAATTTCATGTCCCATGCGAAGGCACAAGGCTCTGCTTGTACAAGTATTTTGCCCAAATGTGATTGTATAAAAGGATTTTAGGAGCTGTATGGTATTTGAATTTCACAAAATTGCATGTGCTGTGTCTGCACCGGGTTTAAAAATTTATTCCTGGAATCTCCTTCCCACTGCAGAGCAACCTAGTCTGCCCCAAACAGCCCAGACCTGAGCTGACATAACCAAATCCTGAGTAATTTTGTGTCCAAAAGTGCATTTCTGAAGTTTTAACCCCCGAACTGAGCACAGAAACACCAGCACGGGCTCCAGTTTCTCCTTCCGTGTGAGAAGCTCCCAAACCAGCCTCAGCAACACCTTCGAGCTGTTCTTACCACAGAACTTCACAGAGGTGATCAACCCAACGGGCTGCGCTTCCCGCTGGAGACCAGAAAACACTGAGGGTTGATTACTGTGATAATTACTGTGGTAATTACTGCGATGGAGCCCTTAAACCGGGGCAAGGAAAATCCTGTCCCGGACAGGCACTGACGCCGTTAACTCGCAGCATTCTCCGATGACAGCACACCGTGTGTCCCGGCCCCGCACCCCGGACCGCCGCCGCCGTTGCCGGGCAGCCGCGGGGCCAATCGGGGCGCGCCGTCTTGGCCGGCCGGGCTGCGCCTGCGCAGCGTGCCCGGGGCGTGTTCCCATCCCCCCGGTCCGTGCGCGCATCATCATGGTCCGGGTGTGCGCATCGTCCCAGTCCATGTGCGAGTCGTCCCGGCGCGTGAACGCGGCCCCAGTGCGTGTACAAAATGGTTTGGGTCGGAAGGGACCTTAAAGCCCATCTCGTTCCACCCCCTGGGCAGGGGCACCTTCCACTATCCCAGGGTGCTGCAAGCCCTGTCCAACCTGGTCTTGGATGCTTCTAGGGATGGGGCAGCCACAGCTGCTCTGGGCAGCCTGTGCCAGGGTCTCACCATCCT
>VZTX01016566.1:10696-83103 GCA_013400915.1 Pardalotus punctatus
GGCGGGGAACCGGCCCCGCCGGGCGGAGCACCCCGAGCCGGTACCGGGGACGCGGGAGCGGGGACAGAGCCCTGCCCGGGGGCACCGGCAGTGCCGCCAGCCCGACACTGCCGGCGGCTCCCCGGCACTCGGCGGGCACCGGCCGCTGGAGCCCGGGAGAGGAGGGACCCCCCCCCGCCGCTCACCTTTGCGCGCCTTCTCCCCGGGAATGCTCTGCGCGCGCAGCCGCTGGTCCAGGATGTAGAGCATCTCCCCGCCCAGGTTCAGGAACAGCAGCGGCAGCGTCCGCGACGACATGGTCCCGGCACGGNCAGGGTGCTGCAAGCCCTGTCCAACCTGGTCTTGGATGCTTCTAGGGATGGGGCAGCCACAGCTGCTCTGGGCAGCCTGTGCCAGGGTCTCACCATCCTTACAGGGATGAATATATTCATAATGTCCAACCTAATTTTCTAAGTTTTGGATTATAAATATCAAAAATGTGACAGCACAATCTTCTGGGCTGGCTGTGCTGACAGGACACAGGCAGCCCCTGAGCTGCTCCCACTGAGAGACCTGTGCGGTAGTGCTGGAGCCCCCAGGTCCTTTCACAGACTGACCTGCCCAGCACCTGGTCTGAAATTAAACTTCTAAACCACTTAAACCACTCGCTGCCCTTCCCAGGTGGCCAAAATGGCATAGACCACACCACATAAGCAAAGAGGCTTGAGGTCTTTGTTTTATTGTCAGCCTGGCTGTGCCATTACACAGGTGTTCCCTCCTGTGCTTGCTTCTTCTGTGCCTGCTGCTCCTGCTGTTCCCGTGCAGCCCTTGCCCTTGCCTGCCACTCTTTCCTCTGCTTCAGTCTCTCTGCTGCTTTCAGCTTCCGCTTCTCCTGGAATACCTGCAGGAGCAAAAGGAGGTGGCAAAGTGAGAGATGGAGGTGCCTGCAGAGTTGCTCCACCACAACTCAGATGAACTCTTCTCTCTGTGCCTTCCTTGCTCGAGGGAACCATCTGAGGTTATTCCACTACATCCACACAGCCACAGAATCCCTGAGGTTGGAAAAGACCTCTGAGACCACAGAGTCCAACCTGTGACTGATCCCCACCTTGTCAACCAGACCAGAGCACTGAGTGCCATGTCCAGTCATTCCTTGGACACCTTTGGTCCAGTCCTTTGGTTATACTTTCATTGGACTGAAATTTAGCATTTACAAACTTCCACCTTTTGGTTCCTGCTCAGTTATACCAATATCTACTGCATCCAGAAGTTACACCCATATATTCTGAGCAAATCAGGGCAGACAGGGGGTGCACCCATGTTTCTGTTCCAAACTGCCATCAAATTATCACATATATCGGTTCCCATACCAGGCTTTGAGAAAGAAAGCTGGTTAGAATCACACATTTTTGAGCAAACCAGTAGCATAACCTGAAGTGCCTAAGCACAGCATGTGTGTCAGTGCCCACAATGTAACTGTTGCCCACGGAGCTCTTGGCTGAGCTCAGGCAGTTCTTTACAGAACTTTACAGATTTTTACATAATCAAAGTCAAAGCCTGGCCTAGGAGGACTCAGCTATCAGTCATTTCTAACTTCTACAAAGGGGTTTCTCCCTGTCCAGCTTGCTCCATACCTTGACGCACAGAGCCTTCTTGACCAGCCAGCGCTTGGTGATGCGGCGGATGTAGGGCTGGGGGGGGCTGTACTGGATGCCCAGCTGTTTGCAGGTGTTCTCGAAGGTGCTGTAGTTCACCCGGCGCAGGTACCCCAGCAGCTTCCTCCGCCGGTCCAGCTCCATCAGCATGCACCGCCGGTTACTTTTGTCCTGCAAAGCACCCAACGTTCACCGCACTGCAGACAGATTGTCCTGCCATTCCAATAAATTACTGAGAACAGACCAGATTTTGGCTGAAAGGGAATGATCAGGTTAAGGACAGCGTCTTAGAACAACTTCTGTTGGCAGCTACTGCGAGTACATCAGGTCAGCACAAGTCGATCCAAAGAGATATAATTTACTTTGCACTGGAATTGCTTTCTCCATTCCATGGCTGCACCTTCACCTTCCCTGAAGACTGTTCAGCTCGTGTACAGTTTCAGGCTGTGCCAAAGCTGCAGGGAAGGTCTTCTGGCTAAAACCTGCTTCCCTTGAAGTGTGCTGCTCCAGAATAACACAGAAGCATATACCTTTGTTTTGCCAGAAATTAAATGTGAAAATAATCTGTGACTTGGCTCTCTGACTGTCTGGTTGTTCTCTGGAAGGGCACAGGCATAGCCTGAACCACACCAGTCAGGGCAATCCCTCACGGGAGACATCTCCCTGTCCTAAACGAGTGATTTGTGTAAAGAACAGGCTTCAGCCAAGGAATTCCAAAAGGTCTCTTAGCTGCAACACTTGGCACAGCTTCTGGCTGTAAAAAAAAGCTGAATTCTGTTCTATTTTACCCTTCAAGTTTTCATGAGTGACAATTATTCACTTCTTTCAAATGCAGTTATCAATCAATTTCCCACCTTTTGCCCTGCATAAAGAATCTTTAATATCTCTTGTTAATAAATTCAGTAGAGATGTCTCAAATTTGGGCCTGAACCCAGGTAGCTGCATGCAGAGAAGTGGGACATTCACACAGTCTTGTCCACCAAACATTTCCATGAGCAGAACAAGACCTTGCTCCTTGTTTATTACTGCAGTTGCATTCATTAGTTAGTGAAAACTAAGTGGTGAAGCCACATCTGCAGTTAGGAGAAATGGAGCTCAACTTTGCTCAAAGGAATCTGCTCAGCCATTTCTTCCACTACAGTAACAAACCAGAACATGGACCAGAGTCGGCAAGAATCCATCTGTGCCTGAGCCAGCAGCTCCCCACACTGGCACCAGGAACAGCCATAACTATTCTACAAACCTCCTTAGGAAAGCCATAATCCCCAGGATTAAAATCCTTTTGTTCTAAACTGAAAAACCACCTGAGCAGCTGCTGCATGTGGACTCAGATCCCCGAGTTACCTTGGGATGCCTCTGGAGGTGCTCCTCGAGCGTACGTATCTTGGCAGTCAAAATAGCAACTGTAAAGAACAGAGAGAGAAGCTGTGTGAGAGCAGCAGCTTTCCCAGGTGATCCAGGATCATCTGCCCTGCCTCAAGCTGCCATCTGAGCACTGCTGCTCCTGCAGGTACCCACAGCAGCACAGCATGGTAAAACACTGCCCACAGTTAGCACTGCCCACAACAAACACTGTCCACAGCAGCACAGCAAACACTGCCCATGGCAAAACACTGTCCACAGCCCACTGGACAGAGCACTACAAACCACAACTCACAATCTGCAGAGCTGTGACTGTTACGAGGCTGCTTAATTAGAGGGCAATATTTTAACAACACATCATATAAATTCATCTGTGAATTTATTCCTCTTGCACTCATTCAATTCCCAGTGATTTGACATTAATTTCACCTCGCAGGATTTAAGCTCTGTGGGAGCAGTCACCAATAAAGGGTTTTTGTTCCAAGGGCAGCAGCCAGGTGTTTGGGATTTCAGGCTCTGGAGGGAGGGGCTGGTGGCATCCTAAGGAACTGAAGGGCTTTACTGAAGTCAAAGCAGTGGTCAGTGTTGGTCAGTGCACCATGGCCTTTGTCTCTGCACTGTCCCCACTGTGCTTCAGCCACATGTCTCTGATGCAGAGGGAAATCTGTGTTCCATGGCTAAATTTGTTTCATTTTGGTAACAACTGCAGCTCAGTGCTACATGTCACAGAAGCACTCCAAGCAGAATAATGCACACACTGCCTTTGGGGGGTGGATGTGGAGCAGGAATTTGGAAGCATCACAGCAGCCTCTGCAATGCTTCCAGACCTGGAGCAGTCCTGCAGGGCATCCTGCAGGCTACCTGCCTCTCAGGGGCTCTCCTGGAAGAGATTCCCCTGAATTATACAGCAAACTGGAAGTGCTGGGGTGGGAACAGCTGAATAAAAGCAGAGATGTCTCATCTGCCAACAATATCCTTCCCTTTTTTAACTTGCCTTGCACCTCAAATGAGCCATTGTCGTTGGGAGACCTCCTGACCTTCTCCACCAGCTGCTGTGTCTTTACCTTCATCTTCTCCTTCTGTGGGTCACAGAAAAGAGGTTGTCACTGTCTCAGGAACACTAGAGGTCAGAGACACTCAGCTCTATTTCCCAACACCCAGATAAAGGCTTTGTAACTCAGACCTTTATTCAGTGCTCTTACATTTTTTTAAGATGAAGTGGCAAGCATAGAGGAATGGCATAGAGATCTTTGTGCCACTTTACTACCTATTTACTTTGTTTTCTGGGCATATGAAAAGTAAAAATAACCTGAAGGACATCTGCTGCCCAGTGCAGTGGTTTCCAGAACACAGGGGGTCAGCCAAGAGCAGCAACAGAACAGCTCATTGCCCCGTGACCCCTGAATACTTTCTTCTCTCATTTTAATGTGAAATTGTTACCATAAAGAAGACTGCGTTAAATTTTAAGAGCAAACCAGACTTATCACTGTAATATATTTCATCACCCCAGATTTACAGTCACTTAAAAATACAGTAAGTGAAAGATATTTAACAACATAGTCTCACATGAAGGTGCTCTTTAAATCTGTATTTTCAAGCAAGCAGAACGAGACTGACCTGACTTGCCATTTCCAGGGACAACAGCCTTTTCACTACATCATCCACACTGCAAGGAGACGGCAAATTAGCTTATAAACTAGAAACAAGTCTATTTAACAACAGCAATGAGCTCAGGTTCTCAGAACATATTCTACAGATTTACAGGGACTCTGCTCCCCTCCTAAACCTGGCAGCCATATGCTGGTGCTTGCATTCCTAAGCAAAATAATGGCTCAGATTACAGGAGCATCGAGTAGTTTTGCTGCAAAAATATTTCATTTTAAGACTGGATCCTTCAGAGATCAGTGAAAGTCACAGTTGAGCCACTGGGGGCCCTCCCTGCATCACACACGAGCAGCTCTGCATCAGAGCACAACAGTGCTGAGCCCCAGACCCCAAATTCAGCAGCAGCTGAATTCATGTTGAGCTGTTTAACAACACTCTCCATCACCTGAGTTCAAGACAGGCACAGATTATTTGCAAGATGATTATTTCTAGCATTTCAAGATTATTTCCTTTTTTTCCTTATGGACTACAAAGCCCATAGAGCATGTGGGCAACCAGAACAATCATGCCCTGATCATTAACTGTGTCTGTAAATTTGACTTTCAAACTGACTTTGCAATTTTTGAGCCCGCAGAGCATTAATAATTAATCAGTGAGCGGGTGACAGCTTCCATGTACCATGGTTATATGTAAGATACAAACCCCTGGAGATTACAGACATTCTCTTTCCCTGTTCATACCTGTTCATTATCGGGAGATTGGCATAATCCTTCTTCAGCATGGTGGGAGGAAGGTCATCCAGATGGCTGGGGATGTCTACAAAGAGGAGATGAACATTTGAGGAAGAGCAGGACAAAGTCAGACCTCTGACCTTGCAAACTAGATCAGAGGAAACAAGTTCTGAAGGAAACTGACTGCATGCTCCAAACAAGAAGGAAGAAATGAGCAGATCCAGTCGAGATGGCAGGAACTGAGTGAAAAAATAGGTTAACTCTCTGCCCTTCAGCACTCTGGACTTACAACACGGTATACACATATTTACAACAATCCACAGAGCTCAGAGATCATGGACTCCCGGAACAGTTTGTGCTGGAAAGGCCTTTAAAGCCCATCTCATTCCCCCCCCAGCCATAAGCAAGGACACTTTCCACTATCCCAGGTTGCTCCAAGCCCTGTCCAACAGTTCCAGGGATGGGGTACCCACAGCTTCTCTGGGTACCCTGTGCCAGGGCCTCAGCACCCTCACAGATCTCCTGCAAGTGACAATTGTTCATTTCCCCACATTTAGGGAATCTGAGTTGCTGAATCCTCTGAGTAACTTTTGAGCTTTCAAGGAATTATTTCTGGAATGATTTCTATGCCATGAGAGTACAACTCTGAGCATGTCAACAGTAAAACACTTGGTCCTGTGGGTCCTGCCATACCTTTCCTCTTCCTTGTCACAGGTCTGGCATAACCCCTGGCTGCCTGGAGCACAGGACTGCAGGCTGTGTGGGAGAAACAAAGAGATATCAGACTTATGTGCACTTTCCCAGGTCTGTAAATGCCAAATACTGCTCGGTCTGTACGAGGTCAGAGCACTGAGACTCCGAGGTGATCAGTGACCAGACACATCTTCAGTCCCAGAGGAGTGTGGGAAGTTTCCGTGTGGCTCTCACATGGTGCTAAAAGAAACCAAGCTGTGTTGCTTGAGAATGAACAAATGCTGAGGCTGGAGCAGCAAAACAGACTGCACATACTGAGCAGAGTGTGAGGGCTCCCCTGTGCAAATATGTTCATTTAGAGGGTTTAAACTGCTGAATTAACTGATGAATCAACTCAATCTCATCAGCGAGGTGGAGGGGCTCTTCTGGACCACCCCAGTGTCAAAGCTCAGGGACAGTGACACCTGGGGACAGCCTGGGGAACATCTTTGTCTGACACAGCTCGGTACAGACGTGAATAATCATCATCAGCCGGGACTTGATCATTCTTTGACCTTTCAAGAACAAAGTCTTCCAGCTGCTCTTTCAGGGCCCGGATGCTGGAATCAGGATCTGCTTCAGGCCACCAGCCTGTGCCCGGTTCGGCCACCCCCGCTCGTCCCCGGTGCTCCGAGGTACCCCGGGATCCTGCCCGCGGCCCTCTCCCCAGCTTTACCCCAGGTACCCCCAAGGTCACCCGGTCCCCTGCCTCGTTTCAGGGGGGACAGACCATGGGGCCGGCGTGTGGCTCCCTGAATGGCCCCCGGCCACCCCCGACCCTGAGACCGCCCCTTTCCCCGCATCCTCAGCTCCCACCCCGGGCCCGGCTCCGCCCGCTCCCCAATTCCATCAGCAGGGTCGGCTTCCCCTTCCCCAGCGGCCTGCCGAGCCTCCCGCGCCCCTCACCGGCCTCTGCCCTGCCCAACACAGCGGCTCCGGCGCGGGCCGGACCCGCCAGGCCGCGGCCCAGCAGCGCCAGCATGGCCCGCGTTCACCGACACACCGGCATGGGCGCCGCCATCTTGCCCAGGCGCGACTGGGGAGGGCCGAGAGAGGGAGGAGGGAGGGAACGCCGAGCACGTCGATGGCCGTCGCGGATCCTGGTCCCCTCCCCGTCCCGGTCCCGTCCCCATCCCCATCCTTATCCCTATCCCCGTCCCCATCTCGGTCCCGTCCCCGTCCTGTTCTGGTACCGGTCCCCGTCCTGTCCCCTTCCCCATCAGCATCCTCATCTCCGTCCCCGTCTCGGTTCCGTCCCCGACCTGTCCCGGTCCCGATCCCCATCCCAATCTCCGTCCTCGTCTCGGTCCCGTCCCCGTCCCCGTCCCCGTGCCGGTCCCGGTCCCGGTCCCGGTCCCCGTGCCGATCCCCGTCCCCATCCCCAACCCCACCCTTCAGAGGCACCCGGGTTGTTCTCAGCAGGTCCCCGTTTATTTCGGAGGGAGAGAGTCAGGAGGGGACACACACGCAGCGCGGGGTGGAGCCGGGCAGAGCCCCGGGGTACGGCTGGAACCCCGCGGGTGGGCCCCGCATGGGGGGGGTTCCGCTGGCAGACCCCGTGTCTCTGCCCGGCTCCATCCCGCGCTAGTCCGCCCGGCACTCGTGCAGCTCCTCGGCGCCGCCGATGCGGAGCCCCTGCAGCAGCGGGAAGGTGGCGAGGGGCTCCTCGGGGAACCCCCAGTCCCCAACGCCGCCGCCGTCCCCGCGGCCCCGCAGGTTCTCGTAGAACCGAGGAGGAGGCTCGGGGAGCAGCCGCTGTCCCCGGTACCCCTCGCCCCCCACCCGCGCGTACTGCACGGGCTCCCCGGGACCCTCCTGCCGCACGTAGGGCCGGGGCAGCGCCGGGAGGGCAGCGGGAAGGGCAGGGGGCTCCCTCCCCGGCTGCTTCCCCGGTGCCCCTTCCAGCACGGTGACCGTGGAGATGGCAGCCGGGCCGGGCTCCCTCGAGGCGAGAACCTGGAACGGCTCCTACGGACAGCAGGAAGTCACAGCCGGTGCCATCTGCCCCTGCTGCCCCTCAGTGGAGCCCCGCGCCCCAGGGCCATGTTCTGGGTGGGGACTGGGGGGCCGGAGAGCAGCCGCCCCGTTCTCACCTGCGGCACCGCTGCCGGCACCCACTTGCCCAGGCTGCTGTTGGCGGGGTCGGGGACACTGGGCCAGAGCTGTTCCTTCATCCTGAGGACCACGAGATGAGGGGACTCAGCAAGAGGGGCTGGAAGGGGTGGTCTCAGGGCTGAACTGGCTCCCACCTTGCTCCTGGCGGGATGTCAGCACTCCCCAAGACCATCCTGTCCCACCGGCAGCCCAGACTGGGGCAAGGCTCCCATACTCACCGCTCATTCTTCTGGAAGCAGATGAGCAACACCATGAGCAGGACAAAGACCAGCCCCAGGGTCAGGAAGAGGAACTGGATCTCAGTGTCGTCTGGGAAACAGGACAGGGTCACAGGGAACTGCAGTGGGCACCGTGCCACAAAGTTTGGAAAGGTCCCCTCCCACCGCCCCCCCCGGGTGGCTGCACCCCTCACCCAGCACTGTGGTCACCAGGGTCAGGCTGGTGCCGTTGGTGCCGCCAGCGGCCGTGGATGCCATGATGTGCACTTTGTATAGGGTTGATGGCTTCAGCCCCCGGATGACAAAGGAGCTGAGAGAAGGGTTCACAGTGGCACCTGGAGACACACAGAACTGTTGGTGTGGTGGAATCCCCTCACCTGCACAGCCCCTCGGGTCTCTGCTGGCAGGGGGCCCTGTGAAAGACCCATACAACCCTCTGACCCTGTCTGAGGAGGACACAGGGTCTGCTGATGTCCCCACCCAGCACATTAAGGTGGGATGGGGAGAGCAAGGTCAGTGGTGTTCTGGGCAGGACTCACTGGCCACGTCGGTGTTGCTGTTGGCCCAGAAGATGGTGTAGCTGGTGATGAAACCGTTCTGCATCTCCACTGGCAGCGGCTCCCAGCACAGCTCTGCCTCTGACTTGCTGATCCTCTTTAGGTGGAGCTTCGGGGCATGGGACGGTGCTGAAAAGAGAAGGGCAAGGGACCAGGCACTGAGCAGAGTCAATGCCTCGGGTGGGAACAGGTGGGGGGATCCCACTCCCGAGGTGTGGGTGTCAGACACTGCCCATGCTGTGGGGCAGCTGAGAGCGCCTTCATTGTCGAACCAAACCCAACTCTGCAGGCTGAGCTCTTTGGCACAGCCCCTGCATTGGGGGTGCATTGGGGAGAGGCTGTCTCTCCTCTTGGAAGGGCAAAATCTTGGTTGTGGGGGCTGTTGGGGCACACGTACCCTTCTGCTGGGAGTAGGCTGTGGTGTGGATGGGCAACCCGACCGTGCCCTTGTAGAGGGGGTACAGCGAGATGTTGTAGCGCTGGAAAGGCTCAATGCCGTCTGCAATGAAGAGCAGGAGGGGCGGGGGCTCGGGACACCGCCAGCCCACCTGCCCCGGGGGTGGATCCAGAGGAAGGAGGGAGGGTGGGGAGTGAGCTGGGGGCAGGGCTTGGTCCTGGTTTGGTCAGGATGGGTGTCAGCTCTCTGGGACAGCTGACCAGGGAGTCAGAGCCCCACGGCAGCCCCCGCTTACCCTGGATAAGGGCTGCGGTGGCCGCCCCGTCACGCTCCATCTGCCAGCACGAGCTGCAGTGCTCAGGCTCTGCTGTCACCCGCTGCCACTCCAGGACGTAGGCGACCACTGGGGCCAGCGGTGCCTCCCAATGCACCCAGAGGCTTTCCTCGCCCCCAGGCACGGCCCGGAGCCCGGCCAGGGGCTGACCTGCATGGGACAAGCAGCCGGGATGATGGGAGAGGGGAGTATCTGTCCCGCATCACCTCCTGTGTCCCCCAGCCCGGAGCCTGCCCTGCTCCTCACCCTGGCTGTGCACCCCGTGGCAGCCTGCTGGTGGGGAGCAGAGCTCCGGCGGGCACGCAGAAGTTTCGGGCACTGCCCTCACCTTTTCTCTCCAGGAGGACGACTTCGGTTGGTGCCGACTCGCCGGCGGCGTTGTAGGCTGAGAGGTAGAGCCTCCTGGTCCCCGCAGGCACCGAGAAGTTGCACTGGGTGTGGGTGGTGTTGCAGATGGTGGGGGGGTCCCTGCCCCTCCTCCGGGGGCTCAGGGTGACGCGGTACCCCAGCACTCGCCCGTTGGCCTCCCGCTGCCGTGGGGCCTGGGTGCGGGCAGGTGGGGCTGATGTCGGTCCCTGCAGGATCTCAGGCCCCAGGGCAGTGCCCCGGCAGCTCCTGCGCCCCGCCCGCCCCTGCTCACCTTCCAGCGCAGCTGCACCTCCAGCCGCCCCCCTGCCCCGGCCGGCTGAGCCCCCCACCACGCGTCCAGCTTCCCTGTGGGGGCTGCAATGGGAGGAGGGTGGGAGGAGCTGAGAGGGGCCAGCGTGGCCGTGTCCCCAGCGCTGTGCCTTGTACCTGGGCAGAGGGGACCTTCTGGGTGACTCCGTACTCACCTTTCTCGTGGGTGGTGTAGTTCCTGCCTGGGCTCCACTCGCTCCAGTGGGCCAATGCCGACGCCGAGCTCCGCCGGCACCGCATCTGGAAGTGGTACTGTGTGCCGAAGAGGAAGCCGCAGCGCTGCGCGGTGCCGGCCCGGCCGATGATGCCGGTGACCTGGTGGCAGCCGGAACGAGGGCTGTGCTGGCTCCTGCCTCGGGCAGGGGCTGGCCCTGGTGTAGGTGCGGGGGACCGCCTTGCCTTCCCCCTCCCACACGAGCATCCTGTTGCTCCCACTGCTCGGAGCAGAGAGAGGGTCCCAGCTCCTGCCCGGTCCCACTGCCCCAGCAGCACTCACCAGGGCCCAGGCAGGGTCCTCAGGTGCCCGGTAGCGCAGCTCGCACTGAAGCTCCATGTGCTCTGTGCCCTGCGCCACATCCCAGGCCAGGGCGATGCAGTCGGTCTGGAAGGGGATAGACTGGATGCTCTGCAGGGTTGGGGGGTCCAGCTTGACTGGAGGAAGAGCAAGGGAGAGCTGGAGAGGTGTGTGGTGGGCAGTGCCTGGAGCCACGACCTCACATGTGCCTATTGTTAATGCCAGGAGCTGCAGCCATTGAGCTGCAGTAAGAAATGACAAGAAACCACCCCAAAATATTTATAAGAACAGCTGGTGGCAGGGGACAGAAGCCAGAGTGTGCCTGTGCTTGGGATGGGGTGATGTTTGGGAGTGCAACACCAGCACTGCTCTGCATTAATGCTTACACAGAGAAAGCAGATTCCATGGGGCTTGGTGTCTGGAACCCCCCCACATCTGGGTGTGCCGGGGGTGAGAGTGTGGCACAGCCATGGCAGGGCTCAGCTGCCTCCTGGGCAGCCCTTTCCCAGCCCCAGATCAGGGAGGATAAGCCTCTCCGTCTGGGAAGGCTCCTTTTATAAATAGTTTATAGGCACTGGATCCATTATTAATAGATCTCCTGAATAAATGGGTAATCAATTGCTGGAGGAGCTGTGGAGTGCAGCAGGTCAACTGGCAGCTCATAACCCACCGCACACGCTGCTTGGTCTGTAATGTGGCTCTGGCACCGATTCATCCTGGCAGGACATTCATCATGGAACCTGCCCGTAAAATGTGACCTCAAAGCCCGGCGTGCTTTAATGTCACTTTAATACCCCTGTCACCGCTGATGAGCTTCCCTGGCCCCTGACCTCTGTGCTGTCACTCACCGACGTCCATGGGGTCGATGCAGAGATGCTCCGACTCAGCCGTGCCCAGGGCGTTGGTGGCAGACACCCAGATCTCCATTTGCCGGTACAGCTGGAGCAGCCGGCGTGGCACTGTGCAGTGGCTGTGCCCACCTTGTGGGGTGCAGCCCGTCACAGCCTGGGCTCTGTCCCTGTGGCAGACAGAGCAATGGGCTCGGGGTCTCTCTGGCAGAGGCTTGCTATGGGGTTTGGCAGGGGACTGTGGTCCCAGGACTTACCTGGCACACTTCAGCACGATGCTGGTGGGGAGGTGGCTGTCAGTTCCCTGCTCCCACTGGCACGTCAGTCCATAGTCACTGAGGTTCAGGACGCAGCTGAGGTTGAGGGGCTTTGCAGGAGGGTCTGGGGGAGAGCAGCCAAGGAAAAGCCTGAGCAAGTGCCCATCCCTGCTGGGAAGGAGGGTGACCCATGGTGGCAGCAGACTTACAGCCTGCCCTGATCTCAGCCATGCCAACGCGCTGCTTGGTCCCGTTCCACTCCACACAACACCACAGCCTGGCCTGCGTGCGGTTGAACCGGGGCAGAGTGAGGTTGGACACCTCTGTGCCCCCTGGACCCTTGTGCTGGCTGCCAGCCACAAACTTGCTGTCCAGCATCCAGCTGATCCGGACATTCCCCTGCTCCAAGCCATGGCAGAGCTCTCTCTGGATGGTGCATGATGCCGTGACAGCCGAGCCCAGGGGCACAACGGAGGAGCCCACAGCCACTGAGGCGCAGCCCAGTGTCCCTGCAGGCAGGAAAAGCATGTCACATCCTGGGCACAGCTGTGACAAAGCCATTTCAGCTCCTCAGCGCCCAGGCAGGACATAGGGACGAGCCTCTTCCCTTAGACGGGCCTCCCAGCCCTGGAGAGGAAGAGCTGAACATTGGGCAAGCCACCAGCATGTGCCAGGCCCCATCCTGCCTGCGCCTGCTGTGCCACCACCGTTCCTGCCTGCCCCGTGGCCTCGGCCAGCCTGGATGGGCACAGGGTGCTGGAGATGGTGTGGCTGTGGGACAGGATAGGATGGACCCCACTCACCGCCCAGGTGGAGGAGCAGGAGCAGGGAGAGCTGCAGCAGGAAGGGTGTCCCAGCACCGTGCCTGGCCATGGTCTCCTCCGTGGCTTTGGCATCACCTGGAATGGAGAAAGCGGCTTGTCCTGAGGGTCGGCAAGGGCTGGGGACGAGGTGGGCTGAAGGAGCGGGGCTCCATTGTCATCGGCGCTTCCTGGAGCAGAATGTCCTTTCGCTGTCAGCGTCAGCCCTTCCCGCAGCCCTTCTGACACCTCCGCCCCCGGCTCGGCTCCCGCGCTGCCACATCCTCCGGCGTGGGAAGCTCAGTGGAGAGACCCCGGAACGCAGGTCTCTCCACACCGCCGTCACCGTCCCGGCCCCGCACCCCATCCGGGCACAGCACCCTGTGTCCGGACGCAGGCACGGGCTGATTTTATCTCCACTATCTCCAGCCGCGGCCGGGCAGAGATTTGCGGTTTGAGGGCGGGTGAGCGCTGGGGCGGCGGAGGGCGGTAAGCTGGGAGAGGGAAACGAATGACCGACAGCAGCACAGCGGGACTGGCCAAAGCTGCGGGGTTCTGCCCACGCCCCCCGGCTGCCCCCGCCAGCGGCACCCCCTGCCTGCTGCTGGGAATGGCCCTGGGAACGGTGGCTGCCCCCGCCCCTGCCCGGCCGTCTCTGCCTATATCCTCTGCCCCGGATGGGTCCCAGACATGTTCGTGGCCCAGGAGGGGCTGCCCAAACTGTGCCCAGCTCCGGATGCCTACAGCTTCTCACCCCACAAGCCAAAATCCAGGGGGAGACAAAGGACTCGAGTATGGGAAGTGGAACTGTGGCCACCCCGAGCACTCAACACGTGCGGCTGTCCCAGGCAGGGGACTGGGTAGAGCAGCCACAGACAAGGTGCTCAGTGGGACCTGAGCACCGCGCACCCGCTCCTACCTCGCCTCCATCCCTGCCTCTCCTCCGTGTCCGGTGTGTCCAGCCGCTGCTCACTGCCCGCTCTGAGCGCGGGGCTCTGGCTGCCGGCGGCTCGCCGTGCTCAGCCTGTGTGCTAACATGCTGCTTTCCCCGTTAGTTCCTCAAAACCAGGGCCGTTAGTTGCTGTGACGCTCTGAAGAAGGTGATTGCAAAACACTTCCCTGGAGGATGCGACCCCCTCGCTCGCCGCAGGCAGGAAAGCCCAGGGCACGCAGACACCCAGAGCAATCGGGTTCCACCCTGGCCGCTCCAGCTGCCGGACCTGGCACAGCCGGCATGTGGCACAGCCAGTTCCTCACTGCAACTGTCCTGGGGCCACCGGGCTGGGATGGGGTACACGGCAGAGGAACGTGGGCTGGGGAACGTGGCAAGGGGCCATGGTCTGGGGAATAAGCAACTCAAGGGGCCAGGGGCGAACCCAGCTATGGCTGCCAGCCTGGTGTGATGATACCTGGGAGCAGCTCACATTCCCACACCTGTGTCTGTGTCCGCGTCCACGTGTCCAGCTTGCCCCAGAGTGAGGGGACAGGCAAGCTGCCCAAGGGCAGCCCATGGCACGATGTTCCCACCAGTATCTCCCAGTGCTGACCATTAACCTGTGCTATTTCAGCAGCTCCTTGTCCAGGGCCATGCCGAGCTGCTGTGCCCACCCGTGTCAGGCTGGAGCACAGCCCCGGTGGGGAATCCCGTGTCTGGTGGGACCGGGCTGGCGTGGGGGGTAAACAGGGTTGCTCAACCTTCTACACACACACAGCCTTTGCAACCACGGCGGCTGTTGTGCAAACAGCTGTTTACTCCGGGGTTGAGGCAGTGTTTCATCTCCACTGCACACTGCAGCTCTCACACAGCCCCACGCTGCCAAAATCTGGGGGCCAGAGCAGCCCCCTGAGAGCGGGGTGTCCTGGGATGGTGGGAGACCAGCTTGGGAGACCTGGCATCATCTCGTGCAGAGCCGGGTGCGGGCTGAAGGGGGTGGCCTGGGGCTGTCATCACCGACCTCACAGCCCCGACAGTCCAAGCAAAGGCATTTTCTCCCAGATCTGCCCTGCTTGTAATGGGGTCAGGCTGCTGGCAGGGGTGGGGTGGGGCTCAGCACCCTTGGCTGGGGCACGGGGCCGATGCCCACTGCCGGCCCGGGCCGGGGGGAGCTGCCCTCGCAACCTTTTCTTGGGGTGTGGCAACCCCCAGTACCTCGGGACGGAAGCTGGTGCCGTGCAGGCTGTTTACCAGCCGAGCAGGAATATCCGTGGGTAGCCATGGAGACGTGGGCATCTCCGTGGGAACCGAGGGCGTAGCTCTGCAAGCGCCCAGCTGGACACCGACAAGCGCCCGCTGCCGATGGGGCCCCGCCGCGGGGTGGGACCCGCTGTGTTGGAGGGGTTTCTGTGTCACACCGGCGCACGCCTGCCCTCGGGCTCACCTTGCCCGTTCTCCACTGTGAAAGGGCTTGTCCCAGGAGGCTCCGGGCGTGCCAGTCTGCCGGACAGCTCCCTGAGAGCAGGGATGGAGAGGATGTGCCTCCTGACAGCACTCTCGGTTCCCCTTCGGCTCTGAGTCACGCTCACAGGCTCTCAGATCCTGTCCCTGGGATTGGGCAGGAATAAGAGGCAGGGTGCCGGGTGCCATCCCTGCAGAGCTCCTGAGGCGTGGGTCCCAACCGGCCTGGCAGAGCGCTGAAGGCTGGGGCTGGAGGGTGCATGGGGAGGGGGCTGCTGGGGTGCAAGAGCCATCTGGGTGACAGAGGGTCCCATGGTGCAGAGGCAGGTGGTGACACGGGCCGTGGTGTGGGACAGTAAGGGCAGCACAGTGTGGAGTGAGGGTGGATGCTCATGAATCAGGTTATGGGGTGAGTGTTGGGGCAGTGGCCCCCAGTTTGTGACACTAGAGCCTCCCAAGCCTGAGGCCATGAGGCAAGGGGGAAGGTGGAAAGGGGAAGTGGATGTGGGATTTTTTCTAGTTGCAGTGCGTGGGATGGGGACTGATGGCACTGGACAGCAGCCCATGGGCATGGCCAGACCCCAAGGGCAGCTCTGGTCATCATCCACAGGCAGCAGCCCTACGTTCAGTGCCCTGGAGCTCTCAGCTGTCTCCATGTTTCCAGTACCTCTGATTCCATCCCTGCTGTGTGGATCATTGTTATTAAGCAGAATAAAGTACATTCCTGGCGTGTATCAGCTCTGGAGGCAGCAAAACCCAGCTCCTCTAAAGGGATTTTCCCTTTCTTCTTTTCATTCCCTAAAAAATTAAAATATTGCCAGTCATGTAAGATGCAAGATCTAAGTGCAAAAGCTTCTGCAGTCTCTAATGGCTGAGGAGAGCCGGCTAATTGCTGCCCAATGTAATTAATTCAAACAACCCACTTGCTCAGCCATCAGCAATGAGGAGAGAGCAGAGGGCTCCCATCGAATCACTCTGTGGGTGGGCAGAGGCATCAGGAGACGACCCTTGGCTCGGGATGGAATCACCAGGGGACAGGGGGACATGGGCAGCCTGCCAGTATGGAGCCACTCTGAGGTCAGGAGCCCATCCAGGGCCCTCCTGTGTCTGCAGGCTCTGGTCACCAAACACCAGGGATGCCCCTGGTGCTTGTCCCTGCTGTGCCACTGCCAGCTCCTCCCCAGTGAGGTGGCTGCAAATTGGAGAGAATTGATGGCAGGGGTCCGAGAGATTGACCTTGAACAGCTCCCGACACATTCCTGCAATTAATGAGGCAGGAGGATTAATTTCCACGTGGCAGATCCAGGGAGGCCCCGGTGGGCACAGGGAGGGGGAGGAGGGGTGGGATGTGCTGCCATTATTCATCTCCACTTTGCGAGATGCCAAAGTGGTGCCAAGGGGCCACAGCTCTGGCTTGGCAGAGTGGTTCAACAGGGTGGATGGGCAAGAGGGAGAGAACTTCCATGGGAACATCTAGAACTTGCCTGTCCCTAAATTCCTGCCTCTGTTGCCCAGGTGTCTGGCAGAGGAACCTCCCCACCTCCTTTGGCAGAGCCCTGTGCCAGCCTCTCACCCCTTATATTCCTGGAAATTCCTGCTCTTTCCTGCTGAGTCGCTCTAGACTTCAGACGTGTGAGGCATCTCCTCCCTCTGCCATTGCTGAAAAGAAATTTCCCTTTGATGCTGCCCCCCATCAAACCACCTGGGCAGGGGCTTTTCACCCCCCACCATACCCCCTCACCCTGCCGTGCCTGCGGTGCCAGGCAGCACGTCTGAGTCTGATCCTAGCTGCTGGGGCTACGTGACCACTCCCGACACTTCCCGGCAATCAGGCTGCAAGCAAAGCACTATTATTTTCCATTCTAATAAACACCTCTGACAATAATAGAAAAGAATCAGCTTTTATCGGGAGAAAAGGATACCTGGGAATTATTTACTCAGAGTCAATAGTCGCAGGTGGGGGCTGCCAGTCCAGGCAGGTGCCAGCAGCTGCTTGTGGCTGGAGTGGCCAGAGCATTGCACGGGAAAGGGGCAAAGCCCTCCCAACGGCTCCCCCCTTGCTCCTGCTTTATGAACCCCCCATCTCAGCTGTGCTGCCCAGGGACACCCCACTCATCCCCCATCCATGTCACTGCAGGACTCACTGCCAGTGCCAGGCCCCTGGAAGGCACAGGGGGGCTCCGGGTGCTCGAGCTATGGGGTGGGAATGTGACTGTAAGCTGGCACTCTCCTCTTCCAAGGGTTCAGGTCTGTGAGAGCAAAAAATCCATGGTCAATTGAGCTAGTCACAAAGGCAATGAAATGTCTTTGTGAGGTTATAAACATCCCCGTTTAAACCCAGTGACACAAGGAAATAGGAATCCAACCAAGCAGCCTCCAAAAGTGCTTTATTCCCCATTATTTTCATTAGCTGCCTTATAATTTGATTTGTCCCTCTCCTGCTGCTGGCTTTTTCCATGGCCAAGAGGAGTGACAAATGAAACACCCTCAAATGAGCCCTGACAGTGTCCAGGGGGGTTAGGAGTGACGCAGTTCTCCCAGCTCCCAGAAAATTGCTCTGTCTGTGTCCTGTGAGAGGAGACTGAAGGTTGAGGTGCCTGGACTGCCCTGATGGCTCTGATACTGCCCAAATCTCCTGGCTAAGACTCCCTGAGACTCAGGTTGCGGTTCCCAGTGCCATCAGTGCCCTGCCTGGGGGACAGAGGGTGAGGACCCCCAGGCTGGCATGGTGTCAGCCACCGGGTGATCCTGTGCCCCCTGCTCCACACTGAAATCCTGTCCCCATTATCTGCAATTTCCTTGAATGCTGTCAGGCATCGACGGGGCCCCTTTGCAAATGAAGAGAGGAGGAAACAACTAGGTCTGCATTTATCCCACTAGAAATTAATCCCCCCTTCTTATTTAAAGGTATCAGTGAATGAGGCCAAGTTGTTAAGTGACAAAAGAAAAATGATTCTTGCCTTCCAGGGTTATTAAAATCATGTTCTACAATTTTAGCAGCCACAAGGAAGCCCAGATAATGACAGATGATGATAATCCATCTCCAGCACAGCCTGGTCTATAATGATACTGCCCATATCTCTTGTATTACCACCAATTACTCAGTGTATAATGAAAATGTACATCCATTCTGGGGAGCTGTATTTGCTGTCTCTGCAATCAATTTCTCCCTCTCCTTCCCCCAGTACTCCCCTGCTACAGCTGGAGCCCCCATCATGCCTGGCTCTGGGATCTGGGTTGAGGGGTCCAACCTGTCCGTGGCAGGGATCAGTGCCTGTTTAGGCTGTGAAGGCCCCTCGCCTTGGCCTCGTGTGCCTGAGGCTGCCCAAGGCCTGTCTGGGGACACAGGTAGGACAGGAGAGGCTTTGAAATGCAAATTGCAGGAGGAACCTGAGGAGATGCAAAGCAAAGTGGATCCTCTCTGCTGGCCGAGGTGGCAGCTCACGGCCAACCCAGCCTGGGCTGCCCCCGCAGCTGCCAACAGCTGCCCCTGTCAAAATCCAGGTGAAAGTGCCCATCCAAATGCTGAGATGGCATAATCCTGCCATCACAGCATCATCCCATTGGGCAGAGCACCATTCTGCCCAGCACAGTACTGTCCTGCTGGGCACAGTATGATCCTGCTAGGCACAGCATAATCCTAGCCAGCACAGCATCATCCCCATGAGCACAGCATCATCCCCATGAGCACAGCATCATCCCTCTGGGCTCAGCATCCTCTTGCCCTGCACAGCATCGTCCTGCCATGCACAGCATCATCCTCCTCATCACAGCATCGTCCCTCTGGGCTCAGCATCATCCTGCCGTACACAGCATCATCCTCCTCATCACAGCATCATCCCTCTGGGCTCAGCATCATCGTGCCATGCACAGCATCATCCCTCTGGGCTCAGCATCATCCTGCCGTACACAGCATCATCCTCCTTATCACAGCATCATCCCCATGAGCACAGCATCATCCCTCTGGGCTCAGCATCATCCTGCTGGGCACAGCATCATCCCCCTCATCACAGCATCCTCCTGCCCTGCACAGCATTGTCCCCCTCATCACAGCATCCTCCTGCCCTGCACAGCATTGTCCCCCTCATCACAGCATCGTCCCCCTCATCACAGCATCGTCCTGCCATGCACAGCATCATCCCACTGGGCAGAACATAATCCTGCCCAGCACAGCATCATCCTGCTGGACACAGCATCATCCTGCTCAGCACATCATGATCCCCCTGGGCACAGCACCATTCTGCCCAGCTGGCAGTAGCTGTGTGGCCCAGCCTGGAGCTGGCCAGCTTCATGGCCCAGCTTCCATGACACCCCCAGTGTCACCTTCTGATACCTGGAGGTGACAGGGCCACACACCTCCCCCACCATGGACCTGTCTAGGGGAAAACACATCCCTGAGCTTTTCCACCACCCTCCCTGGGGGAAGCTGTGCTTCCTGCACCAGCACCAGCTGCATCCCACAGCAGAACTTAATCCTGTTAAATCAGAGAGGAAATCACTCAGACCCAGGTGGGCATCTGATTGCAACTGGATCCGCTCCTGCCGCAGCACCTGGAAGAGGCGTGAGGCTGTGTAAGATTAATGTAGATATATATTTCATCTGGATTCTATTATCTTTCACTTTATCCAGGTCAAAAAGTAGGAGACAACATCTTTTAAGATGAAAACATAATCTTTTGGAAAATTGAAAATATAGATCATTGTTTGGGTAGGAGTCTGTGCCTGTGCTGCCACCGGGGCCTCCAGTGCTGCTCCAGAGACACTCAGCCCACGTGGGGAGAGCTGCACGGGGGTTTCTGGAGCAAAGGAGCATCCTGTGCTCATGGAGAGGAGCTGGCAGTGGGAAAGCTCCCAGAAAAATCTTTGTGTGTGTGTATGAACACCATGTGTGCACAGCTGGCACTGGGGTAGCCCTGCCTGCCCTTCCTGACACCCACCCTGGTGAGCACCGAATCTCCCACAAAAACAAAGACCTCACCACAACAGGGCCAGACCCCTGTAAATGTTTTTCCTTGGAGCAGAGCTCCACAGCCAGTTGCCTTGTTAACACGGCTCTCCAGGTAGCAAATCTTGCCTCGTTATTTCTTAAATTAAATGCCTATATTTTTTCATAACTTTATGTAATAAATCTGTGTGTGTTTAATACATAATTAAGGGCTCCTCCTGCTCTGAGCTGCTCTGAGCAGAACGCCGGGTACCGCCTTCCTCAGCACAACTTTACATGAGTTATTAAAGAACAGAGGTGCATCTATTAATTATTTCATAAATATTAACAAGCCCTTAATGGCCAGAATCCCGGAATAACAAGTTCCCAGGGAGTTAAATTTTATAAAGGTTGTTAACTACACTGACCGCTGGGCTCTGGGAGCCCACAGGACCCCACGCTGTGGGCGATGGCAGTAGGAGCAGTGCCAGCGCCTGTCAGTGCCAGCTGCTGTGCTTGGATCCCTTGGCAAGCCGGCCCTGAACCAAGGATGGAGCTGGGGTCACCTGAAACATGGCTTTAAACTGAAGGAGAATAGGTTTAAACTAGGTATTGGGAAAAAATTATTTGGTGTGAGGGTGGTGAGGCCCTGGCACAGGTTGTCCAACAAGCCGTGGCTGCCCCATCACCCAAGGCCAGGTTGGACAGGGCTTGGAGCAACCTGGGATAGTCAAAGGTGTTCCTGCCCAGGGCAGTGGGTGGAATGGGATGGTCTGTAAGGTCCCTTCCAACCCAAACCAGTCTGGGATTCTACAGGTGATGCTTCTGGTGAGCATCAGCTCCCATGTGTATGAAGCAAGTCCAGGCTCCGTCACCCTGCAGGTCAGCACCTTTCAGAGAGCCCAGGTCAGGGCAGAACTTGGACAGCTCCTTGAACCACCCTGAGCCTGTTCTCACTCGTTATCACCCCACTGCACCAGGAGAGTTTTGGAGTAGTTGTCCCACATTAGCAGTGCACCCCACAGCCGGCAATGCCAATGATGTACCTGCGGCTCCCCAGGCCCTGCTTATCCTGCATTATCCTTCCTGGAGATACAGAGATGCTGCTCTTGGCTCCAGGAGAAATTATGGGGGCAAACTGGGGAGCCAGGGCTGGCCCTGCACAGGACTGGGGCTGCACTCCCAGAGGTGGGAGCTGGGAGGAGGATCCACAAGCTCCAGTTTTGCAACACTTTTGGAAACACATCCCCAGCCCAGGCTGCCAAGGGAGCTGGTGTGCAGCGGGTGGAGTGGTGATGTCGTGGAAGCCTGGGATGACACTGATTCATTGGGGCAATTAAAGCTCTTTCCGGCCTTTCCTCAGTGGCATTTTGGCATTTGATTCTTCATGAGTTACAGCACCTTCCTCACTTGGAGACATTTATAGCCATGAATTTTGCAGATCCCTGTAGAGTGTAATTACTTTCTGAGGGGAGGCAGGAGATCGGGTCAGCAACTCCAGGCACAGGCATTCCAGCCAGGAGCCCCCATGAATTCTCATGGGCTGGGGCTTCTGGAAACAAGAAACACCGAGCCAAACCCAGGGGGTTTGGCAGGTTTTCATTCCACTCTGAAAATTGTCTTCTGTTGAAGGACTATCCCATGGATCGAGTGGCAATTCCCTGTGCAGCATCACTCTGGGGTGCAGGTCTGGCAGCGTCCCTGCCCCTCTTCAGGCCTGGGGCTGGAGCAGGGGATGCTCCCGCACTGCCTGCAGGGCAACGCCCCCCGAATCCGCTCCCGTATCCCGTGGCTGAGGCTGCTCCTTCTCCTGCGGGCCATCAGGCAGCAGCAGCCCTGGCTCGGGCACACCCCGACATGAATATTGATGGGCGGCTGGATGCGGGGAATGCGCTAATTTAATCAGGGTGACAGGAGCGGGGCTCCCCGGAGGCGATGCGCTGCCGCTTGCTGACATTAATGTTACTTTGTGTCACAAGGCATTTTTTAATGTATCTTGCCAGTAAAATAATCAGCCTTCTCCCGGGTACAGAGGCACTTGTTTCTCATCCATTATGATACAGACGTCGCTCCTCAGCTGTCATTAGCGCACGAGAGGAGAGTCGGGGCAACACGTCTGGTATTTTTAGAAGTATGACATGGATGAGAAACATATTCTTGCCTTTCAAAGGCAATAAACAACCTCTGTCGTGCAACTTCCCTCAGGGAACACAGAGGTGATGGTGCTGCAGAGCCCACCCAGCCCCCCGGTCTGTCCCTGTGCTGGGGGAGGAGTGGCATTTAGGGATGTCTGTGGGGGCCGTGGGGACCCCCGTTTCAGTCCCTGGCTCCTGGGTGACCCGCGGAAGGGCACGGTAGGGCCATGGCAAGGACATCTTGAACCAGAGCAGCCCCAGCCCCAGCAGCATCTCAGGGTACAGGCACCCCCCTGGCAGTGCCAGGGCTGACATTAGCCAAGGCACTGGGCTGGGGGGCCAGTCCAAAGCTCCCCCAGACACAGCGAGGTTTGAAGCTGGCTGCCTGTGCTCTCCTGACCAGAGATCTGAGGCAGTTTATCAATTTATGTAGTGAGCTTTCAGCTCACCTTCAAAGCCCCTGACTCCTTGGTGAGCAGCCCTGCTCATTCTGCTCATGCATCTTTAATATTGAGTGAAAAAATGAGTGTTTTTTTCCTTTTCTTTTCACTGTTTGTCTTCAGACACTGTGATAACAACCAACTCAAATCTCCTCCTCAAGCAGAGCCTGAGGGGCTTTCAGCTTCCCCAAAAGCACCACATTGCCCACCGGGACCATGCCAGAGGTGCCAGGGGGGCGCAGAATGACCAAAGCCAGGGGACCAGGAGCCAGGCAGCTCCTGTGGAGTGGTGATGAGCTCCCATCACGGTCATTTAGGCATGAAGCACTAAGAGGGGCCAGACAGGCACTTGAAGAGCATTAAACCCACTGATGGGTCAAAATACAACTTCAGCTCTTGCCCCAGCAGGGTCCAGCTGAGGCCCTGGGATCAGCGGGGAGAGCAGCAGCGCCTGGTGGGAGCAAAAGGATATGTTGGCTTGTTTTGAGTTTATTCTATTACCCTTTTTTTTTTCTTCCAAGAGGAAAAAATCGCTATGGCAACTTCTGCAACTGCAGCGCTCCTGGGAGACTGACTGCGAGTGAGACTTGCCACTCATCATCTGACAATGTTAATCTGCCGGATTTACATAGTAATTAATGTCAAGAGGCAATCTACTGACTTGAGCAATCAGAGTTTCTGTGCATTAAGTCAGACTCCGAAGACAGCAATACATAATTGTGTGTAAGAAAGGCATTTAACCCCTTGTGGGCTTTCCCCAGGGAGCAGGAGGGCCAAGCTGGCTCTCCCGTGTCTTGACACTCACATAGTGCAAGAAAGATCTTGAGATTTCCCCAGCCCTAACCCTGCTGAGCTCAGGGCTCTCTGGGCCACACTGGCTGCAGCTCCCAAATCCTGCCAAATCCTCTTTGCCCTTGAACTTCATCAGCTGCTCCCGAGCAGACAACTCCTGCTCAGGTCTGGCCTTTCCTGCCCAAGCCCCACTGTGTTTTCCCTGGATGCATCATTAACTCAGCACCTGCAGGATTCATCTGCAACCCGGCTGCTGTCAGCCCCCGCTGCCAGCAGTAACCCACCCACCCCAGCAGCACCAGAGTCACCCCCAGCGCGGAGCTGAGGAGTTGCCCCAGCCCCAAGGCAGCCACCCTGTATCCCCCATCCCACTCCAGCCATTCCCATTCACACTTCCAGGCTCTTTGGGAAAGCCACAGGGGGAGCCAGGCGGTTCAGGGTAGGGGGCTTTGGGAAGGGACAGTGGAACACCTGGAACTTGGCCCTGGAGGAGAGAATGGGGGGATTGAGGGAAGACAGGGCAGCTTTTCACCACAACCAGCCTGGTGTCGAGGGGCTGCTCCCATCCTCCTCTGCATCCTGGGACAGGGCTCAGTCCCCGCCTCCCAAAAACCCTCCAAATCCCTGCCTCAAGCTGTTCCTGCAACCTCCTCTGTAAAGAATAAAGCTCTGCTGAATCCCAGCATCCTTTCTTCCTCCATCCTTTTGGCTGGATCCAAAAACTTCAGAGGAGGAATAAAAAAAAATCTAATTGATTTCTTCCATATTAACAAGTCAATCATTAGGGTGGGTTTTTTTAATGACTCATAAGCAAGCTTGACGTGTCTGTTAATTAAATAGCCATCCCAGCTCTAATCTGCTGCAAGTTAATCATTTGGGGAATTAAAAGGTGTAGTGCTGAATACCTCGTTATTGTAACTCCTTGCCTGCCCTTGCTGCCAGGAGGAGCTGGGGTGAGGAGGGGACTGAACCCTTGGCAGGTTTGAGCCCCAAATACCCCAAACCTGCTTTTCTGCCCCCCTCAGCTGCCCACCTGCCCCAGACCACTCATCCAGTGTTTCCTCCTACCAAGCCCACCCAGCTCCTCAACACCCACACACCCATTATTCCAAGGTGACTGAGCAGTGCTCCTGCCATGGGCTGATTGAATGGGACAAATTCAGGGGTAAAAAAACGGTCCGTTTCAATTTTGAGAGCAGGGTTGATGCCTCTGGTCAGGCTCTTTTGAGTATCATCAAAATTGATATTGATGAAGCCACCACAATTTAATTTATTGGCTCAGTGCACAATCCCATGATCAGCCACGTGCAGGAGCTGATAGCTGAGTGATAGGACATGGTGGAAGTGGGTCCTTCCTGGCCTCATGGGAGAAGTTACGGGGAAAAAAACTGTGGAAAACAAGTAAAGAGAAATTCCTCTGTCTTCTTGTGGGTCAAGACCTTTATGCTTAAAATTCCTTCTGCAGGTTGTCAGCAGGCCACAGGCTGCACTGGTCATTCAGAGGGGCACAGGATTTACATGCCCGTTAGAGGCTCCTGTGTTAAATTTTGAATACAAATTCCTCAAAGCCACTTCTACCTCCAGAAGATCCTGGCCCAGTCTGATTGCCCCTCTGCCTTCCCAGCTTCTCATCCAAGAGCAAATACTGATTTCTTGTATTCCTTGTATTTTCTCACTGCTTTATTAAGGTAAACAACAAGAGGGCAAACAGGCTAACTCTGGTGGTGAATGAAGGACGCAGCTTCACATTGCTGTGTGAGCTGTATTAATCAGTGACACGCTGGCTACTGGCCTGATGAAATATAACGAGAGGTAATTAGTTAGTAAAATTAGGAGGTGGGCAGATTGCCAATTGTTTACAGGTGCCATGGTGATGGGGTCAGCCAGGAGAATTGCCTTTTCCGAAGGATCAAAGCTTGTTTTAAAACATTTGATTCAATTCTAGACCAAAGGCCAAGCTCTGAGGGGCAGCAGGACATGAACCAAATGTCTGTGGGGTCTCTGCCCCAGCTCCAGTGAGAGTGCTGGAGCATGGATAGGATGTGTACCCACCAGGAAACAGAGGAACATGTCCTGTGCCCTCTCAGCCCCTCATGGTGCTGGAGCTGCTGCTCAGTGCCTGGCTGGAGCACTCCCAGCCACCGGTCAGGTAGGTGTGTGCAGTAGGGAAGATGCTCTGGCGCAGCACCCTGGGCACGGCCCACCCTCCTGCCCTCATCCCAAGGGGCAGCCCTGCTCCACTGCCTCTCTGGAGGGTGTTCCCACCTGGAGGAAGCATTTCCTCCCCACATCCCCATGCCCAGCACATGACACTCACAGGCATTGCAGCCTCCCTATGGCCAGGGCAGAAGGAAGAGGAGGGGGCAAGAGCAGCTCAGGGGAAACCTTGAACCCATTAGTGTCAGGATTTAAATTTTTTTCCTCCCACCCATTCAGGTATTTCACAAGCATGAGCTGCAGCACTGCACACAGGTTAGAGAGCTTGATGAGTGAGTGATGGCTCAAAGTAAGCATCCTGTATCTTGCTGTGGGTGCTCCCTGCCCAGGGTCCAGTGAGTGCTTCTTGTCACACCAACACGAACATGGCAGGCTGCACTGGTCATTGGCTGGCAAAGCGGTGGCCAAAGGGCCAGGAAAGCTGTGAACACACCGAGCTGGGCTCAGCTCCTCTCTGGCCCCACGAGATCCCTAGGTGCCACCAGTCAGTCACAACATGCAAGGTGGCCACGGTGTCCCTGGCCCTGGAGTGCAGCCACATGGAAGTGCCAGGCTTTGGCTGTGCCAGGAACCACACGTGCCCGGCCATGTGCACGCCGGCACACGTGGCACATGCAGCGTCACCACGGCCAGGAAACCTCCCCTCCCCTTCATACGCATTGGAACAAGAGCCACAGGGAGCATTCGATATTTTTCCCTTGTAGATACAACTGATGTGGGCAGAAAATATCAGCTGCCACTTGGCGAGGGGTGCGGAGGCCAACTCCATTAAAGCTGCTGGAATTGGTACATTTGACACGACACTGGCTATAACTTAAAGCCAGAGTATGAATAATAGAGCTCTGTACTCAGACCTGCAAGAGAAATATATCTGATTGTTGGATCGCCTGCTGCACAGAAACAATCCCAAATCAATTCCTGCGTGTCTGGAGCGCGGGCAGAGCCCGGCCAGGCTGCAACCATCCCTCCCTCCTCCACAGCTGCTGCCCCCGAACAAAGAGCCACCAGCTCCCCTCACCGAGGTGTTGAGCCCCGATTGATCGCTGTGCCCTAAACCAATTTGCACATCATTAAAAGTAATGTCTGTGCTGGGTGTGGGGAGCTGGAGGCAGCGCTGGGGCGGTGAGAGGATGCTGTGCCACTGCAGGGCCGGGGTGGAGGGGATGGAGCAGAGAGAGGGAGAACAGGGGTGCTGGAAGCGGCGTGACCATGCCTGGGTCCCCGTGGGAGTCCCTGGGCACTGGCTGGGGACACGTCCCGGGGACATCGCGCTGGGGACCCGGGGCCAGGGGGCTGCACCTGACAGGTGATTGTTCATAGCAGGAAGGGGGAATGTTCGTGGCTTTAGGTTTTGGAGTCTCCACGTGTTTGCAGGTGTCCTGAAGAAGTGCTGAGCAAAGGTGTCCTGGCCACATGCGCTGCCCCATCGACCACCTCCCCACGGGGCTCAGTGAGGGCTGGAAAATGGGGGGGGCCCTGCTCATTAACAGGGGCTTGGGCTTTGCAAAACCTGGGGCTGGAGCACAGCGGGGACCAGAGGAGCATCCTTGTGTGGGAGAGGAGGATGAGCAAAATCCCTTGGTGAGAGGGAAATGAGGGAGGGCACGGGGATTCCCGCCGGGATTTCTCAGGCTCAGCCATGGCACGTGGCCATGGCAGATCCCTGGTTAATCCTCTCATTGCCGAGGTACATAAAGAGGGATTACAGCGTTGGGTTTATGGTGGGTTCCTGTCGGTGTGGCAGCGGCCAGGGAGTCCCTTTCTCACAGTCAGGGGATTCCTCACAGCTAGAGGGTTTCCCGTGCCGCCGGTGCCGGGTCCGGTTGCCAGCGCCGTGTGCCACCCTCGATCATTCTCGCTGCCGTGCCGGCTTTCACAGCATGAGACAGGACTGATCCGTCTTGTAAAATGTCATCGTCAGGCGAGCCAGGGAAGGTTTCAGGTGTGAGGGTGGAATCAGAACGGACCAGGGGTAAAAGCACAAGACGTTTATTCACTGTAGCGAGAAGTTAGTGCTTATCCCCTCCCCTTGGGCTGGGCCCGGGGAGTGCCGAGGGCCTGAGAGCAGAGCACAGGGAGCACGGACATGCCCATCACCTCTGAGCTGGCTCCTGCTAGTGGCACTCCGGAGGGCAAAGGAACAGGCTTAGGTTGGTCTGAAATTAATATTGCTTGAAAAATGGGTTTCAAACCACCTGCAACCACCAGGTTTTTCAGGTTGGCAGCTGAACTGACAGAATCCCTGGCATCCCCCTAGTTCACTGTCCCTTACCTGAGGGACTGAAAGCCTGTGAGGAGGGCATTGGGTTTGGGCTGCCCCTTCCCCAGCAGCCAGGAGGGCTGGAAACACTCTGCAACTGGAAATTCACAATTTGTGTTCATTTAACAGTTTGCATTGTCTAGTTTGGTTTTTAAACTCTTTATTTTGAATTTATCCATTTTTTAAATTTAACTTTCTTTGCTGAAATCCCCAGTTCCTGCCTGGTTTTGGGAGGGTTTGTCTGATGTGACCCGGCACGGGAGGCACGTGCTGGTGAAGGGAACGGTGCTGTCCCTCTGACACGGTCACAGCCCGGTACTGGAAATAAAGAAGACGAGGTCAGGATCTCCGGCGAAGCCGCGGTGCCACGGCAGCGGTGTCAGAGGGCTGGGACAGCCCGGCGGTGACAGTCAAACCTCGAAAATCACCGCCAGGGGAAGGGACGGCCACACCTCTGCCACTCACCGCCCGGGGCTCTCGCTGCCTGGCACCGCCCAGGGTCCAGGGCAGTGCGGGACCGCTCTGCCCGTGTCCCCCAGGACACACAGCTCCTGCTTGGGCCATCACACCCCGTGTCCTGCCCGAGGGAGCTGGGCGGGAGCCCCCCTCCATCCTTCCGGCCGGGGGTGCCCATCGGGAGCATCCTCAGCTCCCACAGGGTCCAGCTCCAGGCGTGCCCCCGGACCGGTCCACGCTCTGCAAAGCCGAAATGGGCAGCCCTAGCCCCTGGCAGCCCCTGGCAGCCCCTGGCAGCTGTCCCTGGGCTGGCGCGGGTGCGAGCCCGAGCTCCCGAGCCCCGGCAGCTGCAGGGCTCGGTGCGGCAGCCAGGGTGCACGATTGCCGCGTGCTGCTGCTCATCGCCCGTCCCGGCTCCGGCGGGGACGGAGCAAAGGCGATCTGTCCAGCGTGGCTCATCCCTGCCTCGCCCAGCCCGGAGCCCGCCGGGCGCGGCCCGGGGCCAGAGCAGCCCCAGCGCGGGGTCTGTCAGTGCTGGAGCCCCCCAGAGCCCTGGCTCCTGTGCGAGGCCAGGGTGACACCCAACCGAAGCAAGGACAGGGTGACACCCAACCGAAGCAAGGACACGGTGACATTCAACGGCGCGAGGCACCTCCCGACTCGCCCCCAGCCCCTGCACCCCTCCCAGCCCCTTCCGGGGAAATTCTTCAGGAGTAATTGCAAAATCCTCTGGTGCATCACACGCAGCGTGCGATGTTATTAACTCGGCAGCCAGGAGCTGGCAGGAAAGCAATCGGGCTGTTTCCCCAAGACTGAGCCAGGGATAATTGAGTTGAATGGGAAGGAATTGCTGCTCTTTGTTAGATGATCTTCCAGCCCTTCCATACTGATCTCATTTTGGGTTATTCAAACAGACTTTTGAATTAAGAGATAAAGTTGTTTCAAAACATTCCGAAGCTCTTAGAAAAACTTGGAAATTCTTTCTGTTTACACATAACCCTTCTCCCGGGCTTAAGGATCATCTGGGGGGATGTCAGCCCTGAGAGGTGTGGGGCAGGTGAAACACAAACTGCCAATCCCATCCTGTCCCTCTGTCCCCTTGCAGTGGGAGAAGCCCCATCCCAGGGAGGGGGAGCTCACTGAGGGATCTATGGAGTTCATGTTATCGAAAGTACAGCGAGCTGGCAGAAAATCAATGCTGAAATATGGCCAGCTGTACTGCCTCCCTTAACTAGCTCCTTTAAGACTGTTTTAAGATGCGATTATTTAAGGTCAGGGAGGTCAAGTACACAGCACAATATGGCTGAAAATTAACTACACCATGTAATACTGTTGAAAATTAACTACACAGTGTAATACTGCTGAAAATTTCCCTGTTTGAGTGGTTTTGCCCCAGTAATGGAGTCTCCTTCCTGGCATTTCTCTGATCTGTGTATTAGTTCATCCTAAACACAGGAGAATCCAGTGTCCTCCTTCTCCCCAAGCTCTGAGACCTGTAAAAATCCACAAAAACCTGCACCGCTTGGAGTAAACCCAAGGGAGATGGCAGTGCTGGTGGTGGCATTTTGGCCTGTGTGTCACAGGAGCAAAAACATCAGCTGGGTAGAAACAATAATCTTATCAAAACACAGGCATTGCTTCATAAACTTATCCAGGTTGGAGTGAAATGGGGCTCTGCAGGGGGAAGGTGAGCCATCAGCTGAGTATTTTGATTGATTAAGATGCCAATCACAGCAGGGTCCCAGCTCTTGTCAGTGCAAATGAAACCCTTTCAATGGCAATGTCTGTGGAAGATGATGCTCCCCGAGTGCTCCCTCAGCTCCCCTTCATTAGCTGCAAGTGCCCCTCAAAACACCTGCAGCCAGGTGGGACCAGGAGAGGCACTGGGGGGCTCAGGGGCTCCATGGGTTGGGGCCAGAGTCAGGCCCGGGTTGCTGATAAGGGCAGGTGAATGTATTGGGCTTGGAGAGAACAAGAAATGCTGGAAAAAAACTTGGAAACAAACAATCAATTAAAAGAAAATTGATACTGAGGCAACACAGGGCACAGAAACGGTTAAATGTGGAGAGTGAAGGTGTTGGACCCACTCACACCAAACCAGCACTGACAGCCCAGAGCTGATGGAAATAGAGCATTTATACTGAGTTTATTAATTTTTCTGCATAAAGGGTTGCTGCCAGAATAACAGACTCTTTCTCCCACTAATAATAAAATCCATATTCAGAGAGTTTGGAATTAATTTTTGTGAATTCACACCTTAAGCTGTTAGCAAAAATCAGGTTGTGAGTGGGAATTGGCTGTGGCAGAAGTGCCAGGGGGGGCTGTAGGGGCTCCAAGGGCCATTTGTGCTGGGAACTTCTCTTTCTCACCCTCACTTGTGACAACTTTTTGTCTGAAAACAAATTATTGCCCCCTTTTGACGTGGTGCCCCAGGTGGGGGGTCCCCAGCGTGGGGGCTGCTCAGCCCCTGGCTCATCCCAGGGTTGGTGTTTTCCACATCCTCATTTGCTCCAGAGTATTTTATACCTGGTTTTCAACTCTAATTAAAGATAAATACAATTTTACAATGACACAAAGTAATAAAAATCCCAGCAGAAACAAGTGTCCATCCTTGAAGAGGCACCAAATCCAAGAAACCACGTGCCCAACCCACTACCTCACACCCATTTGCCTTCTGTTTTGATTTCTGTCCATCCCAGCCCTGCTCCCCTGGCTCTTCTGCTTTGAGGAAGAGGCTCTTTATCCCCAAAACTACCTCATTTTGTGGCCCCAGGAGGACCCTCAGCTGTTCTGGGACCTCCATAGCCTCCTGCAAAATCAATGACAACAAAGCCGGGGCCTTGGTTGAATTAATTTTGCTTCAAATCTAAAAAAAAAACTTGCAAGAAAAAGAATTAATTATTCACTAAGCTCTTAAGATAATAAAGATAAAAATTAAGCTTGGATTTCAAGACAGAAAATAGTTCTTCTCCTGTTCAAATATAAATTAGGAGTGCAGATAAATGCTACACAACTCAAAACTCATTTTAATTTCTAAGCAGCCATACAATATTCACAGGCACAGAAGGGATTCCTGGTCTCAGCCCTAGGATGACTGCGGTGGCACCGTGGGTAACCAGCTCCCAAAACTCACCTGGGTGAGGGAAGGGCTGCACAGCCCCTCCTGGACAGGAGGCTTCATCTGACAGGATAAATCAGAATAATTTGGGTTGGAAAAGACCATTAAGATCATTAAGAGTCCAACCATTCCCCCAGCACCGCCCAACCACCACGAGCCCATGTCCCCAAGTGCCACAGCCACATGTCCGTCCCAGCCTCCCTGGGCTGGTCCCTATAACAGTCCCTGTCAGCCCTGCTGGCACCCAGGCACCGAGGCTTTGGAAAAGCAGAAGGAATTATTAGCTGCTGGAATTTTATATCATTTGACAGCTGTTGCCTCCCTCGGTGTTCGCAGGGCTCGACCTCGAGCTGTCCCTTGCCCTGACAGGACGTTTTCCTGCCTGTGGTGATTTCAGTGCCCGCTCCTGCCTCTGGAATCTCGGTCACAACAATCCCAGACCCAGGGGACAGGCCCCTGGTGGGAGCAGCCTCTGGGAGCAGCAGCGGCCAGCCAGGGACTATTTCGTCTTCCAGCACTCAGCCAAAGGTTTATCGAATTATCCAGCCTCTGAAATGGGCTGAAGTAGGGAGTTTAATCCACTTCCAGCCTGGCTGTTTCCCCCTGCAGCCCAAACAGGATGCGAAGCAGCTCGGCTGGGCAGCGCAGGGGGCGCTGGGCAGACTGGAGGCAACTGGGAGCTCCTGCCCTCGCTCGTCCTGGCTCCCTGTGCCCTCTACAGGAGCTGGCCGTGCCTGGGATTTTTGGTGGTTTTGCAGTTGGTCTGGCTGTTGGTGGGAGAGATGCGAGGCAGGCGCCTTGGGATGCTTCTGTTATGGAATCATGGAATCACTAAGGTTGGAAAAGCCCTCCAAGATCTTCAAATCCAACCCTCAACCAAACATCCCTGTGCCCATGAAACCGTATCACAAAATGCCACCTTTGGGGGTGTCACCGAGTGCTGCTTGGTTTTGTCCCTGGAATAGCACGAAAACAAGAGAGGGAAAACAATTCTGCATTTTTGCCACGTATTTTTGTAAGTGTTGTGCAATAAATGCGTGTAGAACAAATTAGTTTGTGGTGAGACAGTCGCCGCTGGAACGTTCGGCTGCAGATAGCACGGGGAAAGCTTTTGAAAGCCAATGCCCAGCTGCACCGACAAGGAGATCGCCGTAAATGCTGCTCAGAACAATTTAAACAATTAATTTCAGCATTTAATGGGCACTTGCACTATCTGCTGGAGCAGAAATGAGAACGTGTCTTTCATTACCTGCCACACTTCCCCTATTCCTCATCTCACCACCATTCCCCGGGGGCAAAACAAGGCATATGGTAATTGAAATTGCAGCACAGCTGCAAAAAGAGGGGGGAAAAAAAGGGTGGATTTCAGGTTTTTGTCGACCCTGGTTTCCACAGTTTCCACAGGGGGAATGTGATACTCGACTATTTACAAGCAGAAAAGTGTCAGGGGATACATAGGCTGTTGGAGAATGAAAACAAACAAACCGCAGCCGCATGTTCCACCAACGGAGGTGGAAAGTGAACCTGGATTATTTTGGGCTGTTAATCAGTGTAAATTGGTCCCTTGCCTATGGAGACAAAAGGACTTGGGTAGGAAAAACTCCACTGTGCCTTTCCCCCCTTTGCTGTCCCTTTGCAGGGGCTCCTGCTGAGCCACGTCACACCTGTAGCCCTGGGGGATGATGTCCAGAGGCTCCTGGATGCTCCAGCCGATATTTGGGGCTGGAAGGTGTCAGCTCGGGGCTGAAATATCACCCTGCTCTCACCATCCTCTGCCTCTGCCTGGTCCCTGCCATTTCTACCTGGGGTACACTGCGAGCGCTGCCCAGCTCTGCCCCTTCCTGGCCCACGCTGTCCCTCCCTGGATCCCCGCCGTCCCTGCCTCGTCCCCCCCTGCCCTTCCCATGGACCTCCTGTTTCCCCCGGTCCCCTCTGTCCCTGACTGGTCCCTGTTGTCTCTCCATTGTCCCCTCTGCCCCTCCCTGGTCCCCACTATTGCTGTCTGATCCCCACTGTCCCTTCCTGGTCCCCACCATCCCTTCCTTGGTCCCCACTGTTCCTGCCTGGGACCCCTGCCCCTCCCTGGTCCCCACTGTCCCTGCCTGGTCCCTCCTGTACCCCCTGGTCCCCTCTACGCCCCCCTGGTCCCCGCTGTCCCTGCTCGGTCCCCGCTGCCCCTGCTCCTGCCGGACTCCCGCTGTAGGTGGCAGGAGCCGCCCGCGGTTCCTCAGCGCCTCTCGGTGACACTCGGAGCAAAAGCTGCCCATTGCCCTGTGGACGAACACATGGGCTGGAAAATGGCTCCTGGCCCTGGGGAGGGGGCTGGGAGGGTCTCAGGGACAACGAGAGCAGCTGAGAGGGGCAAAAAGCCAAACGTTAGTTTTCCGTTCAACTGCAATTGCCTTAATTTGCTTCTCTCAGTAACAAGGGGCAGGCTCAGGAGTCCTTTTGCTCCTGCCATTTGCTCACTATCAAGATAGCAAAGCCTCCTTGGCCTGAAAATGATTATTTTTCTTGACAAATCCTCCTGCTGCTGCTTTTTCTATTAATCTCCCTCTGTCTCTTCAGAGCAAAGAGAATTACAGCGGCTGCTTGGAGCCCATTGCTCGTCTGTCCTTGAACCCGGCTGGCAGCCTGTTGTTAGCAGAACTGAGCAAATAGCAGAGAAAGGAATTCCTACAAATATTCTCTCAAATTTGAAAGGAAATTTCCATCCAGCAGCACAAGCCGCTCCTTTGTGTTCTTGTCCCAGGAACACCGCAGCATTTGCCCTGAGCAAGCAGAAACACAGGAAGCACAACTCACGCTTCTGTCGACTCAAACAGAAAGTGTTGTTCTGACTAAAAATACTGACTTTGAACAACGACTAACTGGTGATTAATTTCAGAGTGTGAGGAAGGGGGTGGAGGTGGCCATGTGCCTCAAGTGCCACCCTAGCACTAGCCCCAAGGTCCTTGTCACCGGTCAGCTGCCAGGACAGACCTTGGGCATCCTTGTCACCACGCCACTGGCCCCAGCACTCCAAGAGCCTTATGAAACAGAGCTGCTTGTCAATTCAGACAAGACAGGCATCCAGAATTTGGGATCCAGGTTTAAAACCCCTATTACTTTCTGCTGAGCACTTAGGAGAGCCTAATCCAATTGGCCATATGGTCCTGGGCTCCCTCCAATCTAATTCACCCATCCCTTGGGCATATTGAAGGGAAAAGGCGGGGGGAGGAATTGGAAAAATGTAAATCACATTTTAATAGACTCATAAAAATACACAAAGTGATGACCGAGAAAACTTATCAGATTTTATGGGCATGTGGGTTGCTCGACAGAATATGGAAATGCCACTCAAACGGCAGAGCTGTCCTCATCGGAAACTTCACAACATAATCAAATTTGTGCCGTTTGCTAGACAGAGCAGCCAGACTGATTCAAGCCGTCTGCATCACTGTCACCTCTGCTTCCCTCTCGTGCCACTCAGGGTGAGTGGGAGCTTGGTACAGCTCAGCACAGCTCTGCCTTCCCGTATGGCCAAGTGGCTGCTGACTGCAAGTGAACACTGGGGTGGAGGGTCTGGCTGCACCTCATATCCCAGAATCCTGGGAGTCCCCAAATTCTGGTATCCTGGGGGTCACAGAATCATTTTGGTTGGAAATGACCTCTGAGATCATAGAGTCCAACCTGTGACCAGTCCCCACATTGTCACCCAGCCCAGAGCACTGAGAGCCACATCCAGTCATTCCTTGGACCCCAGGAGTGGGTCCCCATGTCCCAGCACCCCAGGGATCCCAGCCACAGCGCAGGGTGAGAGGGAGGACAGGAAGCAGTGTCAGGCTTCCCTAGCCACAGCAATGGCATCTTAGAATCATAGAATCATGGAACATCCCCAGCTGGAAGAGACCCACGAGGGTCATCACGTCCAACTCCCAACAATCCCACTGTGTCCCTAGGAGTGTTGTCCAAATGTTCCTTGAGCTGGAGAGCTCGTTCCAGCACCTGACCACCCTCCAGGTGGAGAACCTTGTCCTGATATCCAGCCTAACCTCCCCTGACACAGCTCAGCCATTCCATGTTGGTTACCGGTGCCCAAAGTCCACTCACGTGAAAGCCAATGGGAAGGAAAGAAGGTGTTAAACACGCAGATGGTTTATCTCGACCATCAATGGAGAGGAACAAAGATTTCCTGTTCCTGTTGCCACATGCTGGTACCCCTGGAGCTGCCACTGAGGGTGGGGACAGGGGCTGCTCTGGCAGGTGACATCCAGCCCCACTCCTCGGCGAGCACTGCCCAGGTAGGATGCTCTCCCACACCGGTGTTGCAGAGCCCAGTGCAGACATGAGTAATCATCTCCTGGGTACCAAAATGGCCAGTGCTCAGAGGTGCACACCCCTTCTCCCAGGAACGCTCATGGAGAGAACAGTTTTTCTAAAAATTGCAGGATTCGGCCAGAAACGAGTATGCAGAAACCTTTGGCACATGCTTTGAGACACCATTCCCAGATTCCTGCTGGCTGTGCGGCGGCACAGTGTTTTGCTGATGGTAATTCAGCCAGTGGCTGTTGTTTGTAACAAAGGAAATGTTTGAAGCCTTGACAGATGATTGTAGAAGAGAAAATAGGTGTTGTGCAGGTGAGCTGCTGAAGTTCACCCCTCTAATTGCTCTGTAATTGCGCAGCCTCACAGAGGAGTTCTCTCCCGAGCCTGGTTTGCTCAAACATGCTCACAAAGAGCTATTTTGTTGTAAGAATTTAATTTTTGCCATTATGTTGTCCAGCACAGTCCAGCTCTGGGTACTTACCACCAATTATCCGTCTGGTATAAAGCTAATGTTGACACAGAGGTCCTCGATGCATCGACTCTGGGAATCTGCCAGGAAGGCTGGTTTCAAGCAGAATAATTAGCGGGCACAGATATCCATGTAAGATGCCCTTGAACTGATGGACTGTCTTTATTCACTAGGATGTGATCAATTCTGAGGTTTTTCTTTTAGACAAGCCCTTGAATTTAATTCCATTCTGTACAGTAAGGATTTCTTGTCTGAAATTCACTTTGCATCAGGAGAGCCCTGTCTGAGCTCCCCCATTAGCTATTCTTTCCCCTCATTCCAGAGTCTTAAAGCACTTTACATGGATTAACTAATTAGCTCTCTTCATAACCCAGGCTTTAAGTTAATTTCCCCATGTGCATTATAAGGACGATGCCAAGGAATAAATCTCCCTTCCCCCAGTGTTTTTCACCTCGCGCTGCTGCAGGTAACTCTGAGGTGGTTTGGGTTAGAGAGAAAGGGGCCCAAAATCCCATGGGAAGATGTCATGACACCAAGCAGGCCTGATTCTTGTGGGTCTGTCCTACCCTGCATGTTCCCTTCTCGGGGTGCAGCTGCAGCACTGGGGAAGGGAGAAAAGTTCCCTTAGAAATCCAGGGCCAAACACATTGTGTAAAGGATCTGGCAAAAGAGCAGTAGGAAAAGCTCAAGGACAGTGTAAGAAATGAGGGGAGAGGAGGGAGATCCAGCCAGACTGGGGCTTTATCCAGCCACACTGGGGAATTGTGCTCTGAACAGGAGACTCTGTCATGTCCCACCCATGTCCAGGAGCACACTGGGCTGAGTTGCCACAGCTCTGACTGCCACTTCTGCGGGGACACTGCACTGGCACCAGGGGTGTGGGGTTCCAAGGAGGGGTTTGAAGATGGAAATCGAAAGTACAGAGAAATCTGTCAAGGAGCAAAACCACAGCATTGGGGTGTGGGCCAGGCAGGGGCTGCCACCTCCTTGTGAGGTGGTTGGTGACCTGTGATGTGCCCTAAACTTGGGTCCCAATTCCTGTGACCACACCTGCAAGGGTGCAGGCTGCCTGCAGATACTGGGGCTCCCAGGTGCCTGCAGGATTCCTCTTCGGAGCTGCAGTGATCCAGCAGGGATCCTGGGTGGCTCCAGCCCAGGGGGAGCACCCACCTGGCTGCCTCCTCTCCCCCATCCTCCAGCTTCCCACACCTGGGGATTGCTGTAACACAAAGGCTACACACTAATGGCTGCCCACCCGCCGAGATGAATATATCCATTTAATATCCAACTGTGCAGCTCCTGCGTTCCCTTTGGAAATGAGCCTCAAGCGTGTGCAGCAGCCAGGGCACGGCAGCATGCGGCGATGGCGATTCCCTGCTCCGGGCAGAAATGAGGTGACCACGTCCATGTGCACACAGTGACGGAGGACACCCCAGCCTGGGTTTTCTGAGGGGGAGCTGCCGGAGGCCAGTAATTTGGGCGTTTTAATTTTATTTTTATGCTGAAATTTCTCCTGCTAGCATTCACATACAGTAACTCCGCTTAGTGCAAGCTGAGGAAAAAGCCCCTGTGTCTATGTCTGTCTTTTCTCTCTCTGCTCTTCCCAAGGGCTGTGATTTTATGTTTGTTTAGAGATAATTTCACTGGCCCCTGAGTTCAGTAACTGCTCTGGCTCCCTGTACGGGCAGGTTGCTGTGTTGTGTACGTAGAGAGCTGTTTACAGCTGCTGATAAACTCTGGAGGCAACAGGAACAGCCACTGCCACATATTAAATGCTGCAGTGTAAAATAGGAGGAAATTAATCTTTTATTTCTCTCCCTTTATAAGCTCCTACTCGTGTTCTATTGGTGTTCTTGTAAGTTATGAAAGCGTTTATTTTTCAATAAGCATGTTCCGTTCAAGAACCCAAAAAAAAAGAGCAGTGTGTAAAGCGAGGATAAAATCCCTCCTGGCAGATCCTGGGCATAAGGATGGGGAGAGATTTGTCTGAAGGAGGAAGGGAAAGAAATTAAGAGACGGGATTTACACTAAACAGCAGGGAAACATGCGAGCGGGGAGAGCCCTCAGGCACAGAAGAGCTTCCAAAGGCAAGGGCTGCCATGCTGGGATTGCAATATTTGGGAAAATATTGTGGAGTGTGGGAAGCTGGCAGGGATTTTGTATCCCAAATTGCAGGAGGTTTCATTTGCAATATTGGGAGCAAGCAGAGCCCTGTCTCCTTCACATCCCATTTCCTCTTGGCTTCAAAGTTCCACAGATTTAGGAAGTGCCTGGAACAGGTGAGCAGCGACATGAATCCCCTGAGTTCCCGAGGTTCTCTCACAGGTCACAGGGAAGTTAATTCTCCCCCTGCTGAAGCCCTTGGTGATGGTCACTGCTCTGGTCAGGGCTCAGTGCAGGTGGAGCCTGGCTGGGGCAGAAGCAGGTGGCTTGGTCACAGCCTCATCATTTGTGTCTCTAAAAAGTGACCTTTCTCCACCTGGTCAGAGGGGACTGAGTGACAGCACGGGGCTGATGGCAGCTGTAAATCTTGGCCCTAGAATGAGTTAGAGATGGAAATTCATTGCTGCACCTTCAGCAGGTGGTAAAACCCATTGTAAATCTCTGAAACGCTTGTCAGGACGCTAATGGATTGAGCTCCCGATGCTTAAATTTCACAGCTTCCAGTTCTCCCGAAATGTCACCTGGAGGACTCTGCAGAAGGACAAGGGGACAGAATAGACCCCCTTTGGCCTTTAGTGAGCTCTGACAGTGGGGACAGCCCCGAGCTCTGGCACTGGAAGGGAGAGACAGGGCTGGTAGCCAAGGCACAGCCTGGGGCTCGCACGGGGAGCTCGGCACCTGCTCCAGCACCAGCTGTGGGCCAACAGGCGGCAGCCAACGCCGCAGGGTGCAGGGCCCCACCTCCATTGCCCGGCTGGACACATCCCCCAGGTCCCCCTCTCCGCTGCCTGGATGGATGTGCATCCCACTGCTACGGCTCTGCTGCTCTCTCCCTTCCTGTGCTGCCTTTGGGCGCCAGGACAGGGCTTGTCCCAGCTCCAGCCCCACATCTGGGGGCAGCTGGGGGTGGCCAGACCTCACCGCGCCCCTCCCAGCATTCCCCCTGTGGATTCAGCAGGAGACTCAGAAGTGAAAAGCCGAATTCCTGCCTGGCTGGGCTGCCTGGAGCGCAGGGAAGGTGTCGGGCCTGACCTGGAGCCTGGCAGCAGGAGACAAATGGGCCGGGGGTGAGTGGCATTAATGCGCCTGTGGTGGCATTAATTTTACCGCTGCCTTGCCCAGGTGAGCAGCGCTGTGGCATCACCTCCCCGAGTGGAGGAGTGATGATCCCTATTTATCTTGTCTGGCATCTCAGCTCTGGAAGCATTTTTAATTCAGTTTCTCCATTTTCCCCTCTTTTTGTCTTCCTAGATGTAAGTCCCATTAAAATCTGTCTTGTTGGCTGCTTTGTCGAGCCCGGCGATGGCAGGCAGAGGAGAGGGATTTCAGGTATTTCTCTTCTGAAGGTCTGTCCTCACTCAGAGAGAGTTAACCCGTTGCTGTTTCTAAGCTACTCTTGTTGTATTTTCTTTGATTTCTTTGAGTAAACAAAAGGCAAAGGGAGATTCCGCTCTTGCGACAGTCCTGAGGTCAGAGAGATTGCAAAATTAAAGTGTTACTTTGTTTAGTCTTCACGTCCCGTCCGTAAAATCAGACGTGGATTTGCATGAACGGATCAAAGGCGTGCAGGGTGACTCAGATCCGTCCCGCTCCTGCTGTGCCGTGCTCAGATTTCCCAGCGAGTCTTCCCTCGCACCGATGGGCAGGCAAGCGATGCTCTGCCGCAGCTCCTCCGGGCAAGTGAACCCCAGGGAGTCCCTTCCTGGAGTCAGCTGTGGCTTGTGGGGCGCTCAAGAGTGGGGGGCAGCTGCCAGGCTGCCGGGGGGACCTGGCAGCGGCTCAGTCCAGGCAGCAGCAGCAGGATATGGAAGAGGGAACACAATGCAGCCGCTTAGAAAAAGGAAACTTTTCCCCTAAGCCTCATTCTAAGCAGGACCTCCAATTCCTGCCTTTCTGTCCCACCCCATGGCTCAGGCTGCTGGTAGACACCGACCTAAAAATGCATTTTACAGCGTTGATGCCACTGTCAAACTGCTGCCAGCTGGGAGCTTTCAGTGCATGAACTGGCTCTGGTGGGACTGTTGGGATTTGCAGTGAGCAAACAATAGGAAACAACATTTTTCAACAAATCTTCTGTAATTTCAACATCATGCCATTGATTTTGAGTCCCTTGGGCTGCAGTAGCTGTACCATTATTGGTTTGTGTCATTAAGGACTGGGGCAGGGGAGCTGTGTAAATCCCCAAGGCAAGGGAGTAAATATTAGAGCTGGTTTTTCTTTTTGTATCTGTTACTGCTTTTCTTTCCAATAAGCTGCTACACCACAGGAGAGCCCAATCAATTAAAATAAAGTAAATTAAGAGTGGAAAAATATTAGACACAAACCGAAGGGATTTGCTGGTGCCGGTGAGGGTCACAGTGGGAAGCTCTGGAGCAGTGCTGGCGCTTCACCCTTTTCCCAGATTTTGGTGCTGATGTCTCAGCCCTGCCAGGGCTGATTAGCAGCTGCCTTTAGGGTCAGGATAGATCCTGGGCATCCCAAAGGCATCTCACCGTGGGAAGCAGCTTTGGTTGCTGCCACACCACAGCACGAAACCAGGCAGCAGAGAGCACCCGCTCCCTGCCGTGGGGGCCATGGCATTGAGCAGCATCCCCTTTCCAGGTGTCCCTAAACCCCCGCAGTCTTCCCCAAGCATGGAAGGTGCCACAACACCCAGAAGAGGACCCTGAGGGGCAGCAGGAGACCGAGGCAGACAGGATAGCATCACCTGGGCTGGGACATAATGTTCAGGTGGAGAGCAAAGAAGCTGCCAGCGATGAATGGATGCTGGTGCACAGGTCGCCTTCTGCACAAAAGGAATATCATAGCATGCAAATGTCGTTTGTATTGTGATCATTAGCTCGAGCTGTGGGAGGTGCCTTATATCAGTTAAAATCTTCCAGGGGCTCCCACAGAGCCGCCAAGAACTTCTTAAGTGCACAGTGGCATTTAAGAGATTGCTGCCTGCTCCGAGCAGATGTTCCATGGATTAGACAGCTCAGTGTGCAAGACAGCTTCAAATTAAAACAAAAAAAGATGCAATATTTATGGGCTGCTCTGCATGTGCTGGAAATCCGAGAGGAACACACAGTGTCTGGTAGTAGAGGTACAACCAGAAATGTACCCACAAACACCCAGAGTTTGACTTCAAAGGCAGAACAACAGAAGAGGAGGCTGGTATGGAGATGGCTGAATTAGCATTTCTTGAATATTTACAGTAATTTACACCATTCCTCCCTGTGAGGGTGGTGAGACTGGCACAGGTTGCCCGGAGAGGCTGTGGCTGCTCCATCCTTGTAAGTGTCCAAGGCCAGCTCGGACGGGGCTTGGAGCAACCTGGGATAGTGGAAGGTGTCCCTGCCCATGGCAGGGGGTGGGAATGGGTGGGCTTTCAGGTCCCTTCCAACTCAAAACACACTGTGGTTCTGTGACTCTCTGATTTTGTTTATGCTTTGTCTGCAGCCACGAGAGTCCTGGCCTGGCCCTGCCAGGGTGGCAGAGCTGGAGCTGCTCAGGTGTGCTTCTGAAGGACAAAAGGACTCCCAGGGTCTCTGCCAGCCAGGCAGATTTTCAGAGATTTTTCTCTGCCTTTCTCCTTGGCAGCACAGACACAGAGAGAGGCAGCTGCCCATGCCCTGCACCTTCCCTCATCCAGCCTTCCTGGAGTGTGCACCAGCACATCCCCAGCCTGACCAGAGCCCAGACGGGCATTGAGAAAGGGCAGCAGCACAGACAGCCCCCACCTGCCCTTCTCTCCATCACTGACTCAATCCAAGGCTCAGGGAAGCAGCTGATGCTGCCCTTTTGTACCTCAGCACTCCTCACCCGCACCTGTTGCCCTTCCTTGAGCTTCCCTTTTAATCTGCTGCCTGCAGAGCTGTCCTCTCCTTCCTTGGATGAGTTTTCCTGTTCTATCCTTTACCCTCTCTGCACGGGCTGATTTCTGACTTCCAAGACTTCCTAAAGGTGTAGACGCTGCAGGGGCTGGCACGGAGCAGGCTGGGCACAGGCGAGCTCTGCGCTCAGGTCTTGCCGGGGAGAGCAGCGAAGCCTCCTCTGTGCTCCCTGGAACTCCTCGGCAGAGGCTCCGCTCCCAGCGCTGTGCCCTGCGTGCGGCTCCGGGCCGGCGCCGGGAGCTGTTTGCTGCTCCACAGCCGCTATAGGTGGCAGCATTGGCGAGACAGAGGCTCCTCGGCTGCGCTGACTGCGATAATTCAGACGCAGAACAACAGAAAATGTGATACAGGTAATCCCGAGCACAAACACTTCCCTCGCTGGAGCTGCGCCTCCGGGAGTGGAGCTGCCCTCCAAGGCTGGGCTTTCCATCAGGAGCAGCTGAGAACGGATGCACCAGAGCAACTCCTCTGCCCTGAGGTTTGGGTCACTGTCGCCTTCCTCAGGGAGGTTTCCTCCCCCAGAATTCTGCCCAGAGGCAGCCCTGGGTGCGGGGATGCTGCCACGGGCGGTTTGGGATTGCTGCACGGAGCATGGAAAGATTTCACAGCGAGGTTTCCCCAAGCTCTCGTGTCTCCAATATTTATAGTGACTGACGGTAACTCAAATACGGTTTGTGGTTCGACCTGATGAACCTGAAGCCCTAAATCACACGAATCTGCCAAGTGAAGCACTTTAACCTCTGCCCTCGCCGCCGTAAAGAGCGACCGGCTGCGGCTCCCGGGAGCGTTTAATGAACTGCCTGGTGCTGCCAGCAGACTTCTAATGCTCCGTGTCCCTCCTCTGGAAATCCCCGGCCCCTTCCCCGAGCTTTCTGCAATGTTCTCTTGTAATTGCTGCCCTTCTGCTGGGCAGAAAGAGCAGCTGGGCAGGCGATGGCCTCGTTAAGTGCCACTTCCCTGGTTATGGCCCTGCGAGCCGGGACCTGGGACGTGCCCAGCGGTGCCCGTGCAGGAGCAGGGGAGGGACGGGAAGGTTCTTTTGTTCCCCATGCTTCTTGGAAGGGAAAAAGGGGCAGAGAGGGACCAGAGACTCTTTGGGAACCAGAAACTCTGATTTGTGCCCCACAGGGGAAGGCTGCTGAGCAGCAAGAGGCAGAGGCAGCTTCCTAAAATGGGTGAGGGAAGCAAATGCCTCCTGAGGACACTGACTGTGGGAGCAGAGGTTTGTAAAATCTCATCCAAAGCCTCCATTATCTCAACAAGTTTCCTATTTATTTTCCAGGCACAACACACTCTGTAACCTCCTGTTTTACACAGAAGGGAAAACACCCCTTTATATTTTTATTTATTTATTTTAATTGAGAACCCTGGTGGAAAACAAGCTTTGCTTCCAGAAACAATTACTTTCCATCTCTTAACTGGATTAGGTAACTTGATAAAACTCCAGTGGAAAAATATTTGCTCATATTTAATCATTTGTTGACTTGGCACCTCACGAAATAAAACAAAATTAAATAAAAATGTGTAAAGGGCAACCCGCTTGCTGATAAATCCAGCCCACTCTGAGCAGTTTATTACAGGAGCAACGATCCATTAGCTTGCACATAAATTAGAATCATGCATCCGGTTTATGGAGTTGCAAATTGTTGGCTGCTGCTGTTGTGTCAGAAATAGGCTGTGCCAGGAATGAATCATGGCTGTCGTCTGGACTGCCTGCCCTCAGCAAATGAAGGCCAGGCAGTTTAGGGTTAGGCAGGATGAAAAGCAAAAGGAATTCAAACCCTTTATTTAATTTCATAGAATATCATAGAATCATGTAATGTCTTGAGTGGGAATGGACCCACAAGGATCATCCAGTCCAATCCCTGGCCCTGCACAGGACACCCCAAAAATCCCACCCTGTGCCTGAGAGCACAAAACGCTCCTGGGAGCTCTGGCAGCCTTGGGGCTGTGACCCTTCCCTGGGGAGCCTGTTCAGTGCCTGACCACCCTCTGTGGGAAGAACCTTTCCCTGATATCCAACCTGAACCCTCCTGACACAGCCATTCCCTTGGGTCCTGTCCCTGTCACAGAGAGCAGAGATTGGCACCTGGTTTTTTTTGTGCTGCTTGTACAAACAAAGCAATCAGCATGTTTGCATGGTAACAGGGTCTGCAGCCATGGAATAAATCCTCTGCTGATGCCCTGAAAACCAACCCTGTCCATCTATTGATCACAGCTCTCTGTTATCTGTGCCCATGCGTGGGAATGCAGCCCCTGAAATGAGATCCAGCCATCAATATTCTCCCCAGGTGTACCTGCTGCTGTGCTCCTTATTGCAGGTCAGATCACCTCCCGAGGAGTTTCGCATTATTTCTCAGCCCAAAAGGAGGGAATACTGCCATGTGTACCTGCCTGATGCTGCCCACGGCTACCTGTGCACTGCTAACAGGGAAATGAGAGGTTGTGGGGTTACCTGGGGTTCCCAGGTGATCATTATACAGCTCCAGTGGCAGGAAAACAATTGGTCTGGGGGGAATTGGAGTAGGAATCGGTTCAGCCACATATTGGCATCATTAACCCTGACCAGGCTTGCTGATGCGCAGCTGGGCTGAGGCTTCAGCCTGAACGGGTTTCCAGGAGCATCAAAATCAACAGCAGGTGAGTCAAACCCAGCAGAGCCCAGCCCGGAGCGATGAGCTTGGCCAGCCTATGCCCTCCTCCGGAGCACTGCTGCAGCCCCTGGCAGAGCCCAGCCCCAAACCCCCAGTTACTGTTTGCACCCGGAGTTTGGGATGTGGCTGCAGGGATCCAGCAGCTGCACAGGCTGTTGGGATGTGCTCCTGCAATGCTCAGCCTGGCAGATGTTACACACACAACTGCAGCGGTGGGATTTTTGTCATTGTTGAAATGACCATCTCACTCCTGCCTTTCCTGGGAGCTCAGCTCAGTTCACACAAGGGGGTCAATGCCCCCAAAAAATCTGCAATTTCTTCACTAAAACTGTGACTGTGAAGTGCAGCATTTGGAAAACTGTAGTTTCTTTTTATTTTTTTTTTCTCTAGTTTTGTATTTCCTGAGATTCCGAGGGGTTCTGAGGATGAGCCTGTGCTCCATCCTCTGTGTGTTGTCAGTGTTGTGTCCCCTCCACGCTTGTGTGACTGCAGAGGTGTCAGATCGCAATGGTGGGACCTGGCACAGGCTCCCCCGGCTGGGCCATCACTGCAGCTGATGCTCTGCAGAGATTTAAAGATCTGGAGAGGGCAGAGCCGCAGGGAAGGATTGCACAGGTTATTGTGTGTTCTTTGGCCCACACTGCTGTGCTGTGTTTAAGCTCCCCCCAAGGCCCAATACCCTCGTTCCAGGGGCTCAGCTCTCCCTTTGTTGGTGGCTGCAGCTGCTCAGGGTCTGCGGAGAGCCTGGGCTGGGTGACCCTCTTCTTCCAGATGTGCTGATTTAAGCAGTGGTTAATAACCCCTGCTCACCTGCACAGGCAGAAGGAATGAAATAAAAGAGGTTCTGCTTTATTTATTCTTCTTAATATGAAATTCATGCCCTGATTGCCTTTCCTCTCTCTAGCCAGGCTTCTGGGAGGTAAGAGATTCAGTTCATGAATCTGAATTTGGGGAAGCTTCATCTTTTGTGCTTTCTGTTCAGGGAAAGTTACTTGATAGCCAGAGAGCCAAGGGGGAAATACATTATTGAAAGAAAAGCTTCCTTTTTAATCTAAAATTCAGCAGGATCTTTGAGATGAAAAAGGTTATTTCCAAGAGTCTGTCCAGCATATCTTGAGGGCTTCTCCTTCCCATACAATAAGTAGTGAGTGGGAGGGAGGGAGAAAAGAGCCTCAGTCAGAAACAGGCTGCTCTTCTCTCAATTACACCAGCATCCCATCTCCTGACAAGGGAATAGCAATTCCCCTTGCAAAGAAGCGCTTGGAGGCTGGCTGGAGAAAGAGGAGAAAGTAATTATGGCTAAACTGTGCAAACAGGGACTCCTGGGAGCAGCCTGGCAGTGTGCAGGGGCTACTCACAGGAGTAATATGTGAGTTAGAACACTTCCACCTGGGAAAGTCTTTAAATAGGAGCCTTGGTCCCTTTGAACTCAATTTGTTGAATGCTGGTTAAGAGCATCTTGAAGCCCAGAAAAAGGAATTACGGGATTTCTGAGGACAGGTGGATGCTGCGGTTTCACACTCCAGGGGATTGTGGCTGGTTGCCAAGAACTCCCTGCAAGAGACACATTTTTGGGGGGCTCAGTGCCTTCTGTTGCTTTGCTGTCCAAGAGTTTTGGGGCAAGGCCAGGATGAGGTACCTTTTCCTCTGAGATGCAGAGGTCTTTCCCATCACTCTGCAGGACTGGGAATGGGATCTTGAAGCTGGTCTCTGTATGAGGCAGTGAGAGAATCTTGCCAGAGAGTCAGACCTATCCTTGGGAGAAACTTATTTTTCTCTCTGACCTGGAAAGGCTCCAGCTTTGCTTCTGCTCTCAATTTAAAACCATTCTCTTGCCATGGTCAATCATTTAAAATCCTCTCCCTGGACTGTGCGGTGGTGGAGGAGCTGCAGGAGCAGGAGCTGTGTGTCTGTGTCTGTGTCTGTGTAGGGAAACAGGGAGGGACAGGCTCTGGCTCCTCTCTGGGGATGCCATTAGGTGGGATTTGCGTGCAGGATGGAAATGTAGCAGGCCTGCTGTCAGCATTTTTCTCCACAGCAGTTTTCTCCACAGCCGTTTTCTCCACAGCCACACTCCTCTTCACCACTCTGGGTGGATTCTGGGGCTCGCTGTGCTAAAGGGAGGCTTTAATTCTGCCACTTAGATGACAAATACCAAATGAGATATTTTTGTTCTGAAACATGTCCCAGCCACACCTCCCTGGGTTGCACCCAGGCTCCGCTGCACCCTGACCCAGCCCTGAGCACCCACATCTCAAAATCCCAAGAATTCTCACAGAATCATTGAGGTTGGGAAAGCCCTCCAAGACCATTGAGTCCAACCTGTGACCAATCCCCACCTTGTCACCCAGCCCAGAGCACTGAGTGCCACATCCAGTCATTCCTTGAACACCTCCAGGGATGGGGACTCCACCACCTCCCTGGGCAGTCTGTTCCAACCCTTTCCATGCAGGCTCAGTTCCATTTATTTTGAAATGTCATTAATCTGGGAGGAAATGCAAACCCCTCTGTTGGCGCCAGAGAAAGAAAATGATACCAATAATGTGCTCAGAGCAAATTATCTCTGCTACCTGCTTTTGCTGGGAACAAAACCTCAGCCCTGGGATTCCAGCCCCTTGGCAAAACTAATTATAAGTTATTCATAAATTTTAAATATTAGTTATGCAAAGAGGTTTGTAAACAATATTGGTGTTGTTCTTTCCTGGGTGAACAAGAAGTACTAAAACGTTTTGGGGCAGTGCTCCCACATACGCTCTCTGCCATTATTTCCGTTGTTATTTCAGTGTCGTTCCCTCCATCCCAGGAGCTCAGGGAGCTGCAGGTGGATTCCCCCACCATCCATCCTGCTTTTGCACCTTCTCCTTGCTCTGTAAAACTGGAGTAGGCAGAGCCATGTGGACTCTGGGAATCCAGGTCACTTTCTGCCTCATTTCTTTTCCAACCTGCAGGGTGATTCCAGCTCGGAGCTGCTGCTGATGATCCATCACACGGGGCAGACAGCACATTATTTTGTAATAATTCAGGACAGTTGCTCACATTTGCTCAGCTGGCAGGACACACCACGGGGCAGCTGTGGGAATATGGATTTGCGGGGGAATCTGTGCACCTCTCTGCTTCCCCCCTGTCCTGGCACCAACACACACCGTTCCACAGAGCTTCAGCCATGGAGTTGGGACACCTGGAATTGTGGACAAATAGTCCCCTTCCCTGTCTCCTCATCCCAGTTCTTGCCCTGCCTCACACAATGTAGTTTTCTAGTGTTTTTATTCCTAAAGTCATCACCCAACAAACCTGCCAAAGCCTTTCTCTGAGGGAAGGTCTCAGTTAATATTGGTTAAAACAGATTTTTCTGAGGACAGAGTATAGCTTTTTATTTTTTTTAACACCTAAACTGCAAAGTGATGCCTTGAAGATGAGATTAGTTCATTATTTATAAAAGCAAAATCCCTCAGAATGTATTAAATATGAAAACATTGTATCAGGGTGTAAGATTTGGGAGGATTAGGCTCTGAAGTCTAGACATTTATCTCTGACCGCATCGCATTTGCATTCATTACGTGTCCTGCTGTACCTCTAAACAGGAAAACTGATCTGCAGAACGGATGATCAAAGCAGGGAAATGCAGATCAGAAAACACGCTGTGTTCGCTTAGGAATGAAAAATGGTGTAAAAAAAAAATAATTGTCTGATATTCTGGTACACGAGACTCTGCCAGGCCCCCAGCAGCGAGGGGGGACTTGGGAGCAGCTGCTGTTGGGTTTGGAGATGCTGCTGATGGGGCTGAGGTTTGGACAAAGCCCTGGGGTGATCTGGGCACTGCCCACACAGTCTTGGGCACATCCCCTGTGCATCCATCCCCAGGAACAGCAGCAGCTCAAATCCCATGGTGAGAGCAACAGGCAACCGTGAGCACAGGCTGCTCCAGCCCACCCCTGGCTTCCTCAAAATCATCTCAGCGCTTCGTGTTTCGCTAATCAAGACCTTTCCACTCCTTGCACTGGTTGGATGATGCATTAATAGACACGCCACAGCTCTATTCCCACACCTTCCCTTTTCCAGCCCAGACACAGCATCCACCTCACTCCGAGCCTCTGAACTTTATCCAGTCCTCTAAGATTCACGCAAAAAGGTAAAAAATCCGTATGACTGATGCAGAGCCGCCTTTGGCCAGGCCTTCAGCCATTGGATGACCATCTCTCCAAATCAGTAGAATGTAACATTATTTTTAGCATTACTAATTGCTGTTGAACATTTCCCTGAGGTCCTGTTGGATGGAGGTCTGTTGGCATCCCAGTATGAACCAGTGGCACTAGGACACCTTCTCCTAAACAGAAACCTGGAAAACTTGCGTATTTCTGCCTTTTCTGTGGGAACACTCCATCAGACTCAGAAATGGTTAAGAAGTTTGTAGCTAAACCCTTGAAAATGGGTGAAATTTCAGGTGAATTTCATCTAATTTTGAAGGCACTTTTATTCTACACTGGGAATAATGCCAGGTCCTCTGGAACCATTCCCAAGGTTCACGAAGCATTCCAGCAAGTTTGGAATCACTTTAGGATGATTTATATGTTTGGAAAGAGACCAGACTCCCAGGGTCCCTCTGCCTTTGACCCGGACACTGCTCCAGCCTTGATTTATTCCCTGATTTATAATGTGTGTTTTTTGCATAATTTCAAATCAGAATAAAATTTGAGTCCACAAAACCATGCAAAGACTGACAGCCTGGTCTACAGCAATCCCTTCTGGATGATTCATCTGCTTTATCTCTCCAGCGTGCTCATTTCCCAGCCCAAATGCATCCAAATCCCAGATCAGAGGTTCCATTGTTTCCGGGCTCTGTCTGTTCCTACAAAGGAAATCTCATTACATCCAGAGTCTCCGTGTCTGTTTAGTGTGACAACAGAACTGCTGGAGCACTGTCACAGCTTGTGCTAACTGGTCCCAAACTCCACTTTTAAATCAGAATTCCCTTTCCTAATAGAAATTTTAAGTGACAAATCCATGGAATGAATCTGGTATTCATTGTTTGCACGAGAGAAGAGAGGGGATTTAAATGAAGCAGATATTCTGTGAGCAGCCTCAGGAAATGATTTACCATTTCCAGTGAGAGGGGAACTGTGTTATCAGCAGAATTTACATGTTACATTAGCCAGGGGTAGGAATGCTCCCGCTTTCTATCCAAAATCTGTTTGCAAAATTAGTGGAATACTGTTGCTTTCATGCCTTTTTCTTGTCACCAACAGTGTAAATCTTCTCCCCTTTGCTGGGAGCCAGAGAAATTAAATTTGTGAACTACTGTGCATTCCCCAAACCACACTGCAACAGGAGTAGAGGCTTCAAGGTTAAAAAAAAAAAAGGCATTTTTAGCCTTTAAGAACTGTTCACACAGCGAGTGCCAGAGAAACAACCGGTTGTTCTGTCCTGCTGCTGCTCCATCTGGATCTGGAACGTGAGTGCACAGAAGCCTGAGGTTTGACACTGGCTCTGCTTCTCCCTGGAAACGGGGCTGAGGAGGGACAAACCAAGGTGGGTTTGATGCGTCAGAATCCCTCAGGTCATGAGCACCTGCAGAGCCTTTTCTGCAACAGTTTCAAAGTGAAATTGTAAATGAGTGGAAATATTTTCTCCCATCTCTCTCATTACAAACCTCGTTGCTTTTAACTGCTCTGGCCCAAAAGTGAACTCCCAAGATCCACACGTAAATCTGAGCAGGTGAGTGTCAGCCTGGAAATCAGTGGAGCTAAGGATGTTCCTGTGTTTGCGATGCCCTTGGAATGAAAGAATAATTTAGACTGGAAAAGAGTTCCCTAAAAGATCACCCTAAATCCCTTCCTGCATTGCAGCCCAGGTGCTAAGATTTCTCTTAGAAATCTTAGATACTCAAGAATCTCACTGTGAATTTCCACTTAATGGAAAAAAATGGGAGAAGACCCCCACTACCCCCTGCTTGGACTGCTTCTTCTCTACAGTAAATCGTTGCTTGGCAAAGCAGGAGCAGGAAGTGCCGGTGGGAAAGCCTGAGTGTCCATCCAGCACAGCTGGAAACAGGATTTTTCATGAAGGCAGCTGGGAATGTCTCCTGTGCGGTTCCACCCAAAGTGGTTTTGGTCCCTAAATAACAAAACATCTGGGGGTAGGACAGCCAGGAGAGAGGCACAGAGGGGGCTTCTGCACCCCCAGTGTGCCAGGGGGGTGTGGGATGCTGTCCCTGTCTCTTGGGGACAGTAATGCCATGGGTGGTGTAATGTGATTCGGAAGAGCTTTATGCTTGGATTAAAAAGGCCTAATTGAGTGTCCTGGTAGGATAAGACTCAGCTCCTGGTGCCCTGGAACAGAGGCAAATCTGGACCATGAAATATGCTCGAACCTGATTTTCCTCTGTAGCAAACCACTGCCCTGAAACCTCTTTATTCCTTCTCACAAAGGCTGAAAGCTATTTCCTGGCACCAGCTCCCCCAAATTTCCAGTTAATAAGCAGGCTTTGTGCTGTTGACCTTACACATGCTGGCACAGCCAGATTTTCCAGCAGAAATGAGAGGCCAGCAGCCAACTCGTATTGCATTTTAAAGCTCTGCAGCTTGGAGAGGGAAGGGAAATGATCCAGCGGGGCTGCAGGCACGGCGTGGTGACTGGCACCCTCGGCGGAGCGCAGTGGCACCAGGACACACTGCTGAAATTACTTTTGGATGCTCTGTCAAGCACAAGATATAAATTGCACAATGTTTTTAAATGTTTTGGAGAGATTGCCTTTTGAGTGGCACCCTCCATTCCGGTGTGTCCAGTAAGGTGTAGAGAATTCATTTGCATTTTTCATTTTTATCGGTGTCTTTTAGCCAGCCTGGACCAGGAGAGTGAATCCAGCTGTGTGGATGATGCCAGGAACAGCTCAGCCTCCATCTGCTCAAAGATACAAATTTGATTTCCCCTCATCTTTATTTTCATGTCAAAAATTTTCTCCACTTTTTCAATATCCTTTTTCTTCCTCTTTTATCCCTGGTGTAAATCCTGACTATCAAATGAAATGAAATGGAAGGGAATGGACTGCCTGAAGCTATTCACGACACAGGAACTCACTACACCTCCTAATAAACCATTCCCTATTTATTTTTAGCAGCATACCATCCCTATCATTCCTGTTACTGTTGAATACTCAAGTGGTGCTGCTGCTAAACATTATGACTTTCTTTTCTTTGCTTAATTACGTGCCAATCAGTGTAGAGCAGAGTGTGCTCTCAGCTGGTTGCTGGATAAATATTGAGTGCAATGCAATTCCAGACATTACTACGGAAATGGGCATTTCCAAACCTCACCTTATTGAAGTTGTGGTGGAATTGTGTGCCAGCTGTGTTTCTGGGGAGCACTGGCAGTAGCTCTTGGCCTGCCATGGACAATTTGGACATTTCCAGCTTGGATCACCCCCCACAGGGCTTAGATGATTTTTGGAGCTAATAATGAAAACCCCAATATTTTGGTACCTAGTTGTTCGGTTCTCAGCTTGTCCATGTATTTTTACCTGTTTAGACAGGAAGGTGGATGTGCCCTGGGTAACCTGCCCTGCCCTTGGCTATTTCTGTAAAGAAATCCCAGGTTCCGAGAAGTGCCCAATTTGCACCAGCTGCCCCCAGTGATCCCTGCAGCAGAGCTGCCTGGGGATCCACGGAGGAGCAACAAATCAGCCTTTTCCCTGCATGTGGATTTTTTTTCCTCTTCTGGTGTCTTTGCTCTGTTCTTTGTTGTTGTTTTAACATAGCTGAAAATATACTGTCTGCTGCTAATGAATAGCATGGAAACCATACGCTTCCAAGGCTCTGGGGTCGTGCCGAGTCGGCTGCTGCTCCCCATATACTGCTGGGATATATTTGCCAGCATTTCAATTAGATCATCAATAACCCAGTGCAGCTGCTGAGAGAAGAACTCAGATGTTCATAAATGTTATAGTCCATTAAGTTCAGATACTTCAAAGGCAGTTTGGAAAGAAAGTCATTTGTTAGGCTGAGTGTCAGTATAGCGGAATGCAAATCATGCTAGATGCCAAAGAAAGGGATTAAAAATGGAGTTTAAAGGTCAAATTAACTTAATTTGACCACTTCTGACACATAATGCAACTCCCTGACTTTTAAAATAGTGCAGTCATGTGCCAGGGTAAGGATTACTCTGGAAGGATGCCACCCCTGGGTGCAGTGCTCAGGGCACTGCCAGCAGCAGCACAGGGACACTGCAGGGATACCCCAGCAGCTTGGAGGGGTGTGGGGAATCTGGGGTGTGAGTGGGGATATGAGGGGGCTGTGTGATTGTGTGTGTGCAATTTCCTCATTCAAAATCCATGTGATATTTCCTGCCTCTAAAGTCAGAAAAGCAAGTCAGTGCTTCAAGCACAGCAAATATTGAAAGAACTGATTAACATCATGAGAGATTTTCCCGTTTTAAAATGATTTCCTTTTGGAGCAGGCAGAGAACCAAAGCTTCTTTTCCAGGATGTTTTCCTGCAGCCTCCCTCTCCCCTCGGGTGTGTGCATGAGGGAGAAGCAGCGTGATTTGTGATGCTTAGGAAGGAGAGAGGAATGCAAACATCAGGGTGAATTAACAGCTGATGGAAAACGCGGCCAGCTCACCTCGGAGGAGGGATGGCATGACAGGGAGAGAGAGGAAAACACTACATCACTGTGGAACTGCCAAACTACAGCTGAGATTCAGCAGCAGAAGAAATCTGGGCATGGCATCTGCTTTCAGCAAGTGGAGCTGCATCCCAGGAACTGAGCAGATTGGCACCGACCGGGGGGAGCAGCGTGACAGATCCTGCCCCAGGAACACAGCCAGGATGTCCACGAATTGGAAAGACTTTTCTGCAGAGGTGGGAGCTTCAGGAGGCATAACAAATGCTTTCCCCACCTGGCAAGGGCAGGGACACGTGGACGGCCAGGGAAATCTGTCCTTGGTGCCATGTCCTTCATGATGGTGCACATATGGCCAGGCAGGGTCACCCCAGCCTGTTCCCAGCTGCTGCCATCCCACTGTCCTCTGCAGAAGCTTGGGATTTAGGCTGGATAAAGCATTTCTGTGACTGCCTGGCTGGAAAATTAGTTTTTTTGTTTAACAGACAGTTTTCCAGCAAATACTTGCTGCTATGAAACAAGTTCCGTGGCTCTGGATATTTGTGGCTGGTGAACCAGTTACATGAAATGTCTTTGCCAGATTTTGACCTCAAATGGGATAGTTTTTAAAATTCCTTTAGAAGTCAGGGCAGCGTTTCTCAAAATCCTGCCCCATCTTTGCCCAAAGCTTCTGGTCCTCAGCATCTTCAGCGGCAAGGAGAGGGGCAGCACAACCGGTCGGTGGTGACCCAGATTTGGGGTGGTTTCAGGCTCCATTGGCAGTGCTGGCAGTGACAGGACTGTCCTGATGGCAGGGACAGGAGCCAGGGAGGGTTCGTGGCACTTGAAGAGCTGGTGATGAGGATCTGCAATGGGACACGAGTGCAACCTCACGCCTGAGAAATATCGGGGAAACAAATGGAAAGGAGGGAGGAAAAGTGCAGTGGAGGAGAAGGCAATGGTTCTCCTCATGGGAAGAACCTATTTTGCCCTCAAGTCAGCTTCTTCCAGGCAGCACAGAAGGAAGATCCGTGTCGTGTTCTCACTGCCTCCTTCCTCCTACGAGCCCCTGGAGGACGCCTCAGGGGGATCCCCGAGGATTTCTCTGGGACACCCCCAGGGATGCCCCTGGGCAAACTGGAGAGGGGCAGCCTTTGGCTCACCCTTCCTGCAGGGACCTCCTGCGGCAGCGCGGAGGAGCTGGAAGTGCCGCTCAGGGAACGGATGTTGGCTCCCGGGGAAGCTGTAGGATCACAGCCGAGGCACGATCAGGAGGCTGCGCTCCCGGGCTGCCTGCTGGGTGCTGCGGGAGCCTGTGCCCAGCGCACGGAGCTGCCGGGACAGCGGCCGGGGCGCCCCTCGCACTCACTCACGTTTTCAAGTACCAGGCAGGGTGGCAGGAAAGGTCCCTCCTGGTAAGATTATCTAAATATCTGGTTCATCATTGTCACTGGTGATGCCGTCTGTGAGTAATTAGGGGAAGGGAGGAGGGCGGCATGAAGGAAGCTTTGGAAGTATCTCATTAGCAGGATGTTAACGAAGCTCTCGACACTGCAGGGGCAGAGGCAGACCGTGGTGACTCTCCTGGTCACCTCTGTGCCCTGTCCCCAGCCCCTGTGACAGTTCAAAGAAGGACAGTGGGGTCACTGCGGCAGACTGTGGGCATTTGGAAAACTCCTAGATGGAACGGGATAGGATCAGAGCAGGTACAGGAAGAAAATGCAGAAAATCCTGGGTGCTGAACCAGCTGAGGCATCCGAATTTCACGTAGTTCTTGCAATGAGTGGCACTGCCCTGCTCTGTCGCAGCTGGTCTTTCCCCAGTGAAGCTCTGGGAGAATTCAGATCAGGTTATCAATTCCATCAGAGTCGGGAGACAGGAGGGAAATTTGATAAGCGCCTGAGATGGCTGATTAAGATGGAGAGAAGAGGAGCCTCCGGTTTAACTCCCACCTGACCTTTCGAGAGAGAAGCAGCATGTTGAAAAATGCCATTTGCAGCTCTTAAAGGTTTTATGCCCCCGAACACCTCAGAGCTGTTTAAGGAGAATGATATTCAGCTTGCTCAGGCCCTGCCAGCTCCTGCTTCCCCTCGCAGCAGCGGCTGCCCCAGTGGGAGGCTGAGAAGGATTTATGAAAGGTCAATATTTGAATGTGCAAAACTTACTAAGTCTGTCAGAACATGGAGAGAGATTCTGCATCAGCTCACTGAAAATCAGCCTAAATTTCCACTCAAGTAGGACAGCAGCTGGAAAAACTCTACATGGTTCCACTGGTGCTGGCTCTGGTCAGCTGTGCACCAGCAGCTCCATGAATTCCCGTTCTGCTGGCACAGTGAGGTCTCGACACGCTGCAGAAAAGGACGGAGGGAACAGGGTCTGTCCCAGTGTGTCCAGGATCCCTGAGATCCCTCTTCCTTCCCTCAGGGCCTGTTGCTCCACAAGGCAAAGTCCTACCAGGAGCTGACATGAGCTGCTGCAGAACCAGGGCATTCCCAGTGGATAGGGAGGAGCATTCCCAGCCTGTCTGGGCTGGGAATGCTTTGCCAGTGCTGACCACTCATACCGGGCAGGTGACATCTCAGAACTGCCTCTACCGAGCTGCAGCTATGGAAAGCAAAGCTGCAAAGCAAACTCAGCTCTGAATCGCAATGCCAGGGAATGTTATTGCTTGTTTGCAGGATCACAGCAGCTGAAGCTTTCACAGATTTTGTGGGAAAAGAAGCAAATTTCACTGAAGCAGAAGAATGAACCTGGAGCAGAGGAGCTGCTGCAGCCATTGGCATCTGCTGCAACGCCAGTGTGAATATTTCGTATCACACAATATCAAAACTTTGCTCATGTCTCCCAGATGGGCCTGGGTGATGATGTGTAACCGAGGGGTAGCAGTGGTTCAGCAGGAACATATGACATGAATTTGTTCCAGATTTCAGGATTCTTAGCTGTGATTTTATTCTCATTCAGTGATTTCACACGCAGGCAGTTAAATTTCAACAGAAGAGGGAAAGTGAGAAAAGGCTCCTATATCTTAGAATCAGTCAGAGGAGATGCTTCCCATTTTGGTGGCATTTCTGGTCCCAGGTCAGGACCATGTGCCAGGACAGGGAAACTTGGAACCCTGCAGGCAGGAGGGGATACAGGCAGGGCTGGGCAGGTGCTCCTGGCTCCAGCACAGGCAGCCCTTCACTTCTCTGGAGTGCTCTGGAGCCCCAGAGATTCTGGAATCCTCAAAATGAAAAGCAAATGTTTTCTGGTTTGCCGCAGGAACCAAGTCTGTGCGAGGTGATGAAACACGTGAGGCTCTTGGGAGACTGGGATTTTGTCTGGGTGAATTCCGGGGCTTCCCCACTGCTTCCCAACACTGAGAAATCTTAGACAATTCCTCAGTATTTAAACTCCTTTCAAGAGCTGAAGTGTCGTTAAGTTTCCCATTTTGCCACAATTTACAATTAGTTTACCTCATTAAGCATTGTAAAAGCTGTCGGGAAGCACCTTGGAGGTTATCCATCACCCTTATTGCTGCTGCTGCCACATGGCTGTGTGGCGGAGCAGGAGGCTCCTGGGGGACTGGGGGCTTGGTGGAGCTCTGAACAAGGGGGGTGACAGCACCGGGTCCCCCCTCATAAATCCACGTGTGGCACCTGCAGCCCCTGGCACCTACCACAGCCACCGAGAGCCACCGTGGGCCTGGCAGCAGGGCTGCAGCTCCTCTGCTAAATCCTTGAGCATCTAGCCCAAAGGCCAGAGTGATCACTGCTCCTTGCATATTCCTTATTTTAAAGCCTGACAGTTGAATAACTAGAGGAGCAGAAGGAAGCAAAGCACTCTGCACAGCACAAATGAAAGCAGCAGAAGCAAAAAAGCTGCTTTTTACCAAATCCTGTGTAACAGAAGTCCAATATCAGCATGAGACTGGAGCTGCATTTTAAGGGAACAACCTCTGTTCTGCATGTGAGAAGCTCTTATCCCTTCCAGCAATCCTGGATCTGTCCTGGTGCTCTTCTTCTTGTCTTTCCCCAGTACTTGCAATTTCTAGTGAGTAGTTAAATTTGACCAAAAGATAAGGCTCCCATTTCGTAACCACTGCCTGAGGACAGAGTTTGAATGCAGAGATGGGTCCTTGCTTAACTGATGTAACTCAAACAACACAGTTCTCATGGGAGCTGGTGTGATCCTCCACTCTGGAGACCAAGACACTTCTATTGAGTCACTGAAATTGCAGAAAGAAGTTTTTAATAATTGAGCTAGAATACTTTGGATAGTATTAGCCAAAGCAGAACTTGCACATTGGCAGTGGGGATGGTTAAACCACTCAGTCACTGTGTGTGTGTAACACTCCACATCAGCATGTTGGATTTTTTAAATATTTCCAACAGTGATGCTACAAGTTGTTCTTCAGGTTGTCTTAATAGCCCTGTTTTAGGCTCCAGCCCAGGGTAATATCAAGGAGAGTCAGTGAAAACCACCAGAGCTGCCCGGTGACGTGGTTACCCCAATTTCTGTAAAAAATCCATATACCAGCAGCGGATATTTGGGATTTAATTGTTTTGATAAGCACAGGGCACTTTGCCAAACAGTCAATTGAACAAAACTGTGGCAATTAGTGGAGAAGTTCTCCCTGCAGAATTACAATCCTTAAGCTCCATTCCTATTTACAAATGAGATTGGATGAATGGGAATATCTGTCCTGCCCCCATTGCCGGGTCCATCCCAGCTCTGTGCTTTGTCGAGTGCTCTGACCTCCCACCTGAGCATTTTTGGTGATATTTACACACACAGAGAGAACAAAGGTGATTTACCCACTCAATTGAGGATTATATTTTGTAGGGATGTTCCCACTAGATGTGTATCTCAGTTTGTCTCCAGCGTGGAATTTCAACCTCACCTTTTCATACTGAAAAATAATCTTATAGAGTCACTTCACCTCCCAAAATCCCACCTGGAGGTCTGAGAAAAGGGCTCACTCACTCAGAACCCGCTCTTCCTGCATCTCTGCAAGGGAACCTTTTCTCCCAGTCAAACACTTCTACAGGAAAACTGAAGCCGGGAAATGGATTATTTGGGCTTATTACCTCCGTATTCAGAAAAACAGACGCTTTGTTTCCTCCAAGAGGAGCTGTGATTATTAGAGATCTGTCTGTGCTCATTTTCCTGCTCTCCTTACAGCGCCCGGTGTGATGGTGCTATCGATGAGCGCTCAGAGCACATCGATCGAGGTGCTGGGTCGGAGCCCTGACATTAATGAATGGGCAGGGCCCCAGCCCCTGCCTCGGCTTTGCAGGGTCCCCACGAGCCCAAACCTTTGTAAAAGGCCAGGGAGGGGAAGTCTTTGCCTGCAGGCACTTGCTGGTGTCCTACAAGGCAGCAGGAGGTTTTCCAGCCAGGGTGTGACTCATGGCTGGGTCTGTAAAAAGCTCAGGGACAGTCTCCTTTTCCAGGTACCTTCCCTGAACTGGTTTTAAACTGGTTCGGTGTGGCTGAGCTGGAGATGGGTAACTTTTCTTCCTGGACACAATTTTTTGCCTCAGGATGGATGAGGAGCCGGGGGGAGAGAGCAAGGAGGTTGCTCTAATTCACCTGTGGTTTTAGTACAAACCCAGGACGTGACCAGAGCCTGGCATTTCCTAATTCCCTTGCTGGCAGCAGGTGTTCACGGCAAAATCACTGTTTCAATAACCTGTCTGGCTCTGTAGTGCAGAATCTCCACATGGCAGCAATTGTGGCTGTCACGTCCCCTGTGATAGCCCCCGCAGGGCCCCTGGGGCTGATAAAGCGGCTGTTGATGTGTAACACACGGGGCCAGTCAAACCAGCTCCAGCACTGCCACTTGCTTTGCTAATTAACTTTATCTTCTGCTCAAACCCAGGCAATCCTCAGCCTTGTAGAATTGATTTCAGGGCAAAGGAGGGATATTTGCGTCTTACAAAGCCACTCCAGTTACAAATCTGAAGCACTCGCTCTCTGTTATTTGCATCAGCATGTTCTAAAGTAGGACACAGCACTTGGACAGTTTCTATTCTGGTAACTTACAATGTATTTTTATAATGTCTTTTTCCTTCCCCTCCCGTCTCTTTTCTTTTCTCAGAGACAAACAGCAGCTGTGTTGTTGGCACAGTGCTGAGAAAGGGAAGCAGGGGGTCAGCGAGGGCACCGAGATAAGCAGTTCTGGTGTAAATCAGATCCTTCACAAAGCTGAGACTAGAAATTGTCGCTTGTCTACAAATAAATGATGATTTCTTGCCCTCCCCGTATGTGCAGGCCCTTTGATTTTCCATTCAGATGGTTTCTGAACACTTCATTTTGGAGTGGGAAAGGCAAGGATCAAGTCTCCACTCGTCTGCAGAAGGACAGAGCCTGGTTCTGTTCTCAGTGCAGGCAGAGCACATGAGCAAACCCTGCCGTGATGCTGTCACTAAAACAAGACTGAAGCAGCAAATCTGGCCCACTTGGCCTGTGTTGGCCACCAAACGTCTCCAGGTCGGTGTGGAGCCAAACCTAGAGATGGCAAACCCAGCAGGACAGGGAAACCCACACTTAACGCTTCAGAGAGCTCTGCACAGGCTGCCAGGGCCACTGAAGGGCCAAGAAAATACCTGGTCACATAAACCAGGCTCAACCAAGGCTCAGCTCAGGACACGGGACATGTGGGATCTGACTGTGCTGCTCCAGAGCCACATCTCTGATCCACAGTGACCCCCTGGAGAGGCTGGGAAGGATCCTCCATCCCTGTGCCCAAAGGTTTTGGACAGGGATTGCTCAGCAGAGATCACATGCTTGGCTTCTCGGAAAGCTGAAGGATGATCAATAGTTGATTAATCTAGTGAAGAAATTAATGTATTAAAAGCAGTGACTGATGTCAAATACATTCTCTCTTGCTCATCGATTTCCTTATTTTTAACCTGCATGTGCCAAAGTTCTGAAGCCCAATTCTAGCGTGCAGCTGGCACATCCATCTCTTTAATTTCATATGGATATAAGATACTGAGCAATGTATTTGATCGAGTAAATGTGGTGCCATTGATTTTGTGGCTGAATTATCTGATTTGATTGGCACCGTGTCCTGTTTAATAGAGAAAGCAACCAATTCAATAAGTAATGTTGGTAATTGGGTAGTTGTTCTCTGAAGAAAGATTACTTGAGTTTATAGGACTAATGTTTCTCGGTTGCAGCGTAAACCGGATAAATTTCTACACGAGATGAACACGATAACATTTATCCATGTAATAACAAAGCACTGGGCTCTCTAATGCAGCATCAAGGGCTCCCGGGCAGCCCCCACTGAGCAGCTCCTATGCTGTTTATACACTAACACAAAGCTCAGGCATCAGGGCTATTAATTAATTAACCCTCAAAAGTCACTGAGAAACGCTGCATACATTTGTGTGTGTTCTAACAAGCGCACTGATAACGTTCTGCACTGCAGAGTGATAACGCTGACTGTGGGCTCAGGGCGCTGCTCGGATTTGGAGTGGAACAGGAGCAGCCCTCACACCAGGGGGAGTGAATCAGAATCCCAGAATCATTTAGGCTGGAAAAGCCCTCCAAGATCACTCCAACCTGTGGCCAATCCCCACCTTGTCACCCAGCCTGGAGGGCCATGTCCAGTCGTTCCTTGGACACCTCCAGGGATGAGGACTCTGCCACACTTGGCCATGTGCCTACACAACAAACGACCCGTTCCTTTCCCAAAACACCTTCCCAAGCCTGAATCTGAGGTGGCTAATTTTATTCAAGGTGTTGTTCAGTACTAAGAGGAAAGGTATTTAATTAAAAGTTATACTTGACAAATTTGATATGAAAAATCATCTGTCAAGTTCATGTAAAACCGATAGTAATAAAAGCAGAACGACTCATATACTGATTTTTCAGCCTATGCTGTATTATTTTCAAAAGACAAACCCGCACACAACAATTGGATTCCATGCTGATATATTACAAAATACAATCTAGCCATAACACTGATGTGACAGCCAAAAGCAGATATTAGCAGAAGAAAGTGATTTTTTTTATTATACAATTTTATCACTGGATGGAAATTTCAGGACTTAAATTTACCATCACATCCACATCTGAACCTGAATATCTGGGAGGTCATTTACTCCACTGCACAATAAAAGGGAGTCAGACAAGGTAATGCATAATGGAAATCAAAGCAGAGCTTCCATTTACGACGCTGCTGCACATAAACTATCGGCTGCAGGATCTAAATTATGAGGAGATTCACTCTCTGGTGATGAATGCGGAACACAACGAGAGGGGAAGGACAGACCCTGAGGGAGAAGGAATGTGCCACTTGTAGAGGTGTTTATCAAAACAGAGATATGCTTCTGTATCTTAAAATGTTATATTTCTCAAAATTTATTGCAGATACTGATAAGCAAGACCTGTTTATTTATTTCATGGCAATTACAGGATTGCTCAGAACTGCCTGTTCCAGCAGATTTTCCCCACAGAAAAGGCTTTTCGCTGAGCATTTCAGGGCTCTGCTTCTAAAAATTCAGAACTTCAAAACCATTTTTAAATGTAGAAATATTCTTTTTTCCCCCCCATTCCGGAGGCTTAGGCTGCATCTTTCAAATTCCCAACTTCTTAAAAAAAGAAAAGATGTTTCAGGCTCCAGAACAACAAAGAATATTTTGTTTTCCTCAGAGCGCTTCAGGGCAGGAGCCCTGTGGGTACCCCTGCCCCAGGGATGCTCCTGCTGCTGCCACCAGCACACTCACAACGCTGCTGCCTCTGAGAGCTGTTGCCAGCCCTGACGTGTTGCTGTCTTCATCTGACATGCCAGATTTACCAAGCAAATACAGTTCTGGCCATATGAAGTGGGTGACATAGAGAACTGCTTTGTGTTAGGTCTCCTTGCCTTTTCAGAGGAGACATTCAGTGTTCAGCCTCTCCTGCCTCTCCTAAGCCGGCTTTGTGTGAGAGCTGGAATGGAAAATGCAACGGCACCAGTTTTATCTGCCCTTAATTAAATGCTGAAGTGCTCATGTGTAGTGGTGGGATTGTGTTGTGGTGAAACCTGAACCCCGCGAATGGGGTAATTATAAGACAAGGGATTTTGCTAATACCAGACTTCCCCTCATTTTCCCTCAGTAATTAGAACACAGCAAATAAATCAGTGTGCAGTTGACTTAAACAATCTGCCACTGGAAGAATTACTTGCTGATGACTTCCCTGGCAAATCACATCCCTACTGTTGCCACGTATCAGAGAAATAGTTTTTGTTTCTTCATATTAAAGGCATTTCATCCAGCTGGAAGGTTCCCATCTTTCCCTGTTCCTGGACAGGACAGGAGCATTGCTGGAGGGAGGTGCTCAGAAATCTGAGAGCCATAAATGCCATAAACTCAGAGTGGGGGCACTGGTTTGAAGGCAAGGTGTTGGTGTCTAAGTGACTGACAGAGAGTGAGATCTCCAGAATAAACCCCAAAGAATGAAGCCCCTGCCTGATTTCTGACCAGCAGGACCAGATCATCCGTAGGGGCCTGTGGCACACATCAGCTGTCCCAGTGTGGAGTTTATGGATTCTACCCCAGCCTGGCCTCCTTATGAACCACAGGCTCTAGATTGGTGCAATACACAGCACTAAAAAGTTGGATCTGGAAGCTTAAGTTTCACTAACCAGGATCAACCATGTGGTTGCAAGAGCTGCAGTAGATCTGAGCTATCCTGATCCATCTCCCTGCCAGTTTGACCTCTTTAAACTTCAGAGGGCAGAAGGATCCTGTTGTCTGGGTGGTCAGTGAAACCGGCCCAGCTTTCTGACCATCAGGCACACTTTGACCATTTCACGGACACATGTCCTTATGGAGGCAGCAGTTTTCCCCAGCTCTCTGCATGTGCTGAGGCTGTAAAAGCCCTGACAATGTGTATCAGAGCAGGATCTTTGTTTACCAGCTGTCAGCTAATAATGGGAGGCGTTATCCCAGCCCTGAGACCCATCGCTAGCGCGAGTAGGAGCTTACGAGCTAAGCTGGCTGATTTACTGACTGCTCACGCCCGCGTTGCATGAGCTGGTGTGAATGTAATCTACTCAAAACACCCCGGTGGGACCCATAAACTTTATATAAGGAGCCTTAACTCAAACAGTAAGAGGCTCCTAGGGCCTGTGGAGAATGGCTCAAATGCTGCTGTGGATGAATTTTTTAATGCGTTTTGTTTTTTTTTCTTTTGTGGTCACAAGGGCTGTTTTCTGTTTATTTTGCAAAACAAAAGCAATCCCCCCTCCCCAAACTGTGCCCCAATCTCCTGTGCACACAAGCACAGGCAAGGCAGGAACGGTGTGCTGGCACCCTGTCACCCATCCAGACTTGGATGGGAAAACAACTGGGCGACCTTTCCTGGTCCTTGTCCTCCGTGGGGATTTGTGAAAAGAACGATTGACGTTATTTGATGGGATACTTGCCCTCTCAATGCAGCAGGAATGTTTAACAGGAATGTAAAAGTGTAATTTCACTGTGGTAAAAACTTGACCGTAGGATGAGCTGTGCCAGGGCTGCGCTGGCAGGAGCAGAGGCTCTCTCACCTCTCCAGGTGACATTCCCAGACAGTCAGACCTCTTCCTGCAGATGCTGCTGCTGTGCTCAACAACACAACTACACAAACCCTTCTGAGCCCATGTTCGTCCCATTTCTTCCCAGAGAAAGAAATCTCTGTTGTTTAGTATGGAGAAAAGGAGGCTCAGGGGGGACCTTCTGGCTCTGCACAGCTCCTGACAGGAAGGGTCAGCTGGGGGGCATCAGGCTCTGCTCCCAGGGAACAGGGACAGGTTGAGTGGAAACAGCCTCAAGCTGTGCCAGGGGAGGCTCAGGTTGGACATCAGGAGGAATTTCTCTATGGAAAGGGTGGTCAGGCACTGGAATTGACCAGGGAAGTGGTGGAGTTCCCATCCCTGGAGGTGTCCAAGGAACAGCTGAAGATGGCTCTCAGTGCTCTGGGCTGGGTGACAAGGTGGGGATTGTGCACAGGTTGGATTTGATGACCTTGGAAGTATTTTTTAACCTTAATGATTCATGTTTCTGTGATTCTACCAAAAAGAGTCATTTGAATGCTCACAAACCATGGAGAGAAGCTGCAATATTATCCCTCCGAACCCAACACCAATAAGGATTTGGCTGTTTGACACCACTTTGAGATAATTGTTTCCAAGGATCTGAATGTAGAAAATACTTTAAAAACAACTTTAGAATCAATAGCTCTTTTAATTTGCAACTTGCAGCTCACTTTGACAAATAACCCAAAAAGGGAGGATAAATAATGCAGCTTCAATTATGTTTCTGTACAAAATTTGTCTTATTTTGTGTAGTGTACTGCTGAGCTAATTCAATTTTCTGCTGCCAGCCCATGCTTGTTTCCCTTTCACTTGTAATATATAACTTTATGAAGAGGGACTAAATCTTCCTACGTGAATGGCACTTTATCCTTGAACGTGAACGTTTCTGGAAAAGATGAGAAAATAAACCAACACCAATACTCTTCGTAAAACTAAGAAAAGCCACACAGCTGAGTTATTTTTCAGCAGGGACAAATGATACACAATGGAGGAAAGCAGGTGGCAGCTGGAAAACATCCAGAAACCCCCAGAGGCTCTGGTTTCACAGCTGGAAATCAAGTCCTGATACCTCTGCTCGAACACACAGAGGGGCTGGTGGAAGCTCGCTCCCTGCTCTTCCTGCTGCCTCTCTTGAAGGATGCATTGAGATCTAAGGTGTAGAAATGGTGGTTCCCGGACCCAAAAGATGAAAATTTAAATTGATTTTAGAGCCTGGGGATGGAAATTTCAAATTCTGTTTATTTAAGCACAAAGATCGAAGGCCACTGGGACCTTCCAATGTGTCCAGGGGGTTATTGGAGCATGGTGCCCACTCAGCTGGGCGGGCACCACAAAACCTGTACCTGTTTTAGTGGTGTCACTGTCTCTGCATCTGTGTTGGTGGCTGGCATAGCCCAGGGGTGGAATCTTCTCGTGCAGTGACATGGGACATGTGGTAGCCATGCCCACAACCCCCTCCGTGCTGAGCAGGACACTGACAAGGGACACTCTAAAACTTTTACCCCACTCCTTGTTTACTGACATTTCCGTAACTTCTGCATCCCGTAATTCAATCTCATGAGCTGCCATTGGAGCTATTTCTGCTCCTATCCCAACGCCTTTTTATTTCTTTCTCTCTAAATTGCTGCCTCTGGAGGGGGAAAACAAGGCACGAGCATTCGTTTTATGTCTAAAGACAAAATGTCAGTCAGCCTCTGCCTGCCCCTCATCTCACACGATCCCAGTGTGACCGGCCTTGCTGCTGGGAGTGAGGAAAGAGAGACAGGAGCCTATTCAGCTAAAGACTGGGAATTGTTTGCAGCAAACCAACAGATGTTTATGGTTCATGAGTACATTCCCAAAAGGACAATGTTAGCAGCTTGAAAAAATGGGAGGGTGGAAAGATGGAGGAATTGATTTAACATCTGTGTTTTTCTTGAAAATGTGTTCTCTCAGGGATGTTTGGAAGCTGACATTTTCACAAGGCAGGAGTGGGGTTCATGGCTAATTGTGGTCCTGATGGTGAAACAGAGCAGAGGATCCAAAGGAAAGCTTTGGAGACTGCCGCATCTCCTTCAAAGCTCCTCCACCACCTGGAGTACTGACAATGAGAAAATATGGGCTTGCTGCAACTTTGTCCTCTTGGCTCGGTTCACACATTGCTCAGAAAGTGGTGGCTTTGCAGCCTGTCCCTTGTCTCAGCCAACACACAGCTTGGAGGAAGCACCACTGCTCGAGAAATGGTGCCGGAACAGAAATCCGCCCTCAGCTTCTGGCCTGTCCCTCTGCTTCTCTCCTCTGATGACAGCCATCCCTGCTGCTCTGCAGCCTCTCCCATGAAACTCTTTGTGCTCCAGGTGTTTGATTATTTTTTAATTCTCTGTTAAACTGGCATTCTCTCATACAGACACCACATAACAGCAACTGCAGGAGTGGTGCAGAACAACAAAGAAAGCCCAACAGCAATTACACTGTCCGTGCCCCCACAATCTGGAGTTATGAGATCCGCATTGCACTTCTCTGTGTTTCAGCCTGCTTGGTATTAATTTTAGCATGGAAACTTCCTATTTTGGAGCTGAAAACACAGTGATAACATGGTTAACAATTGTTGCTGTGTCCTCCCTCAGTGGGAGGCAGCAGCATCCCTGAGTGTATTGCGGCCACACTGCCAGGTTTGTCTCACAGCTCCTCCCAAAATCGTGCCAGGTGCTGCTGGAGCCATGGGCACCATGGCCTTACACTCCCTGCTAGTCTGGCTGGATTATTAGACCAAGTTTAGGGTATTTCTGCCACTGGCAATGTCAGCTTTTGCGTGCTGGATGAGCCTTCAGGCACTCCCTGAGCCTCCATTGCTCATCTCTGCTGTGGCTCTCAGAGAGCACCAGGTACTCCGGCCACTCTGCTGGAAGGGGACGTTTTTGGGAGCAGGGAGATGAATGTAGGGTGTGTGCTGAGGACATACAAGACTCCTTCCCTCAGCTGGTGCTTGGTCCTCTCTCCTTTGCCCAATGGATCAGGTTGGGGATCCTCATGGAGGCTCCCCCTGCTCATGGCCTGAGGTGATGCTCCAGCTCTGGTCCCCTGGAGCTGCAAAGGCTTCTAAAACTGCTAAAGTTTTGGGGAATCCCACCTCTGGACCTGCAGGAAAAACCAGCAACTGCAAGATCACTGGTAAATCTTCTCAACCAGGCCCCAGAAGTGTGAAGTTGCACACCCCAAAACGGGGTTTCAATGAACAGGGTGCAAATGGGAAGCCACAGATCTCCAGGACACAGCAGTGCCAGAAATCCAGATTAGCCAAGAGCAGAATCAGCTGAACGTGGGGAGTTTTCCTTATTTTCAAAGTAATAAACTCTGTAATTAACCATAGCTTAATAAGTCATCAATCTTATGTTAAAAAAGGAATAATGAACTAATTAACTAGAATCCATTTCCCATTGTAGACAATCAATGCCTTATCTTAATGCAGGGGTATCTCTGGAGGGGAAGGAGAGAGTTTGGAAACAGTAAAGATAATAAATATTGAGAGAGAGAATGATTTGTTGTGCCCCAAAAGAGGAAATGGATTAAGAGACAAATTCCAGTGTTTGAAACCCAGGACACTTTTTTCCCCTGTTTTAATTCTTAGAGAAAATACAGACTAAGACCTACCCTTAATATTCTCTGAGTAACTATTTTATGTTTAAGACAAGGACCACAAGGCTGGCAAACCTCCTTTAAATCTTAAATCACCTTCCTTCCTCCTCCCCAAGTTTAAAGAAATGTAAATTGCCATTCCAGAAGCTGTGCCTTCAAAAAGAGGGAGTTTGCATTTCTGTGAGATTTTGGAATGTGTCTTTCTAATCTTCCAGTCTCACACATATTTATTGCAGTGATTCCCTTTGCTTCCTCTTGTCAGACTGAAGTTAATTCAAGTCATTTTATAGTCCAAAAGCAAGTCTTTCCTTGTATGTTTAAAATACAGTTTGAACCTCTCCCAGTTCAATAGAGTCACTTGGGCTGTGAGCAACTGCTCAAGCAATTGCTGCTTCTTCCCTCCAGAATATTACATTCTCTGGTGCTCACAACAAAGCCATCACGAGTGTTAATATTGTTGTCATGGTGACTGACAGCTGCTGCAAACATGGCTGGTATAAAGTTAAATTACTGCACTTTGGAAGCAGCGCAAAGCTTTGAACGTCGCCTGGGGATCTGTTACATCCTCCTGGGGAAGGATGAGAGCTTAGAGGCTTCCCCCAATGTCATCACAAAAAGCCTTGCGCACACCTGTCTCCAGGTGAGGGATGTCTTGTCTCATCTCCTGGGCTGAGCAGCCCTGAGCCACAGGGCAGGGAGCAAGGGGCTCCTCCAGCCCTGCTGTGGGGGCCAAAGGGGAGGGGAGGAGCTCTGTTAGCAACAGTCGGTCCGTGAAGGAACAAAAAGGCTCCACTTTTGGCTCTGGTGTCCAAGCACAGCCCAGCTGAGCTCACAGGGCTGTGAACCTACCCGGTGAGCTGGAGGATGTGCAAACTCAGAGCTAACTGAGCTGGGGGTTCTCACTGAGCACCAACATCCGAGGGCTCACCAGAAGCCAACATCTGTACCGGGATGCCTCCGCTCTGTTTATTCCCTTCTATTCCACGGTGATATCATCCTCCTGCTTCTTACCCGTGGGCTCCACACAGCACGTACGTGACAGAGCAGCTCTGCAGGATGAGCTTCCATGGGTAACATCACCTGGGCAGGTTTAACTTCCCATCCAGGTCCTGCTCCTTCACCAAACCACCCAGTGAAGCCCACCAGACCTGCTGGAGGAGTCAGTGCACCTGCCAACAGGCGAGCACCACCTTGGCTCAGTAACTGCTTCCCACCATGTCTCCGAAGGGCTCCAAGGAACAAAACTCACGGTGAAATTAGTATGAGAATCAATCAAACAGATGGAAGTGTGGGAGTGGAGTTTGGGTTAAGAAAGGCCAATTTCGAACCTTATTTTTAATTAAATTGGGGAAGTTTTTAACTGATAAAAACATCTTTAGTTGGACTTAATGGCATTTAACTGCTTTAATTGGGATGTCTATATTTGGCATTTGTAGACAGAAACAGATAATAAGGCAACAAAAACAGATCACAGGGCCTTAAAATCCTGGCATTTGCATAACCCAATTGTTCACATTATGAAACGGAAACCCTGTTATCAGCTTGCATAAAACAGCTTGTTTTGGTAGATTGCAAATACTGTGTTTAATTAACCAAGCTTCAGGGACAGTGAATCTTATTGTTACAAGATACCACTCTGTGGAAATAAAGGCATTTTCATTTAAATAAAACAAAAGGGGATGTTTATCAGGATGTTACTTAATTGTCAGCACTGCTAAAGAGTTTTGTTCCTGCTACAATTTATGAACTGGAATTGATCAGTGAAGCAGGGAACCAGACGTCTTTGTCCTGTACAATTAAAGTTCTGTCATCTTAAATCCCGGCATTAATGATGCCAGCAGACAAGAGGAAAGGGGGAAAAAATCTGCAAGTGAGTTGGAAATCCTGGGTTGTGAATGAAACCCAGTTTTACCCAATTAGCCTTCTCAAAGCATCTTGACCTCAATATAATTTACCTTTGGCTCTTCCAGAAAGTTCATTCCAATATCACTGAGGTCCCATCAGGTTCTCCACCAAAGAGCAGAGGAGAAAGCTGGGCGGGTATTTTCCACTGATGTATTCTTTGCCACCTCCTCCCTCAGCATTCAAGCAGGAGATCCTTATCTGAAATCCAGGAGCTGTCCACAGAGTGAGATGGAAAATAACTGAACTGCCGTGAAGGGAATGATTAGGTTTTCCTTGCAGAAAACACTGCTGGGAATGGAAAACATTCGTTCTGAGCTTAAGACACAATAAAAACTAAACCTTTTTCTATCTAGATGTATATTCACATTTCTGGTATGTCAGAAATAATTTTTCATTAGGGGGAAAAAAACTACCCAGGCATCTCCAGAAATGTTGTTTGCTGTGCTGCAGCCTCCCTGGGAACCTGCCTGAGGCAACACCTGAATTTGGCTGTGCCACAGCGGCATGGCAGGAGCATCCCCCATGCTGGGAGCACGCCAAGCTCTGGGAAAAGCAAAAGGGAAAGAAAGAGGTCACTGAGTACACAGAGGACAGTCCTGACCACATTAACACTAATGCAAAGTACAAACCACAGGATGTTTCTCTGAAATATGTAATTGTATTTGAAAGGACACAAAAGCTGCAGTTGCTGAGCTGCTTCCAGCAACAAATGTATTCCGTGGCCCGAAACAAAATCTTATTTATACACTGTGTTTTCCTGTGATTGCTTAAATATGCTTATCACACTGGTCTTCTTGCCGTGCAACACCACCGAATTCCTTCTGTTCCAACACAACAATGGTTCAACATCTGATTTCTGACCACAGCCAGACCCCCCAAATACTGGAAGGCAGCAGGGAGAGTCTGCTGGGGAGTTCAGCCAGGGCAGAAGCTGCTGGTGAACCCAGTAAAGCAAAGAATCAAAGAAATGTACTGGAGTAATTGGAGGGGAGAGCAGATGCTGCTGGCAATGAAAGCCTATGTGAAACCCAGCAGAGAAGCCAACTGTGAGACCCACAGGGGCAAATTTCCCTGTGGTAGGACAAAAGAGACCCAGCAAGTGAATAGCGGAAAAATCTATTGCAAGGTGCCCATTATCAGGCAGCAGCGAAGCTGCAAAAAGTAGCAAATTGGATTTGAGGAGGGAAGGGAAGCAGGCACCCTGCGGACACAATTACAGAGCCAGCACAGGAATTGCAGGGTGTGTAAATGCAGGAGCAGCAGATGGGAGAGGGCTGAGGATGCAGGGAAGCCATCTCCCCACATGCACTGAGGAAATGCCCAGCTGCCTGCTCCTGCTGCTGTCCCTCCACACTGCCCAGTCCCACCAGTGCCTGCCTCTGCCTCTGTCCAGGCCCTGGCAGCTCCATCCCCTCTGTACCCAGCTGCTGGCGAAGGTCACCTGCCCTAAGTGATGGAGGTGCCCAGCAGCAGGGCATGAGCCCACCAACACCTGGGATTCTGCTCCCAGCCCAGCTGAGATCCAGCCCCGCACAGCCTTGCCCTAGCCCAACCCTGGAACCTCCCAGGAAAACTTCCCAGCAGCCAGACTGCTCTTGGAAAAGGTGAACCTCGTGCTTGAAAGGCACCAAATCCTTTAATCCCTGCAGCCACTTTAACCCTTGGCCTCCAGAGCCTCACTGAAGGATCTGAAAGCTTGCTGAAATCCCAGAGTATCACAAGGATCATTGTACATCCTTAAATAAACCTCCTTTCTTTAGCTCTCTCCTTTTGTGGGGATTTGTGCTCCGAGAGGCACAGCTGCTCCTGAGGAAATGGCTTGAGGTTCCAAACCCCCTCCTGGTTTTCACTTCTTGCCTCTCAAGGGTTAACAATCCTCGGGAGAGCAGAGCAGCCTGTCTATCCTCTTTGGTAATTGAAATCAATTTCTCTGCCTTATCTGTAGGAAACCTATATAGTCAAGACACTAATCTGCCAGCTCTGGCATCTTTTAAATGAAAACCTATTTAAAAAAAGAAAAAGGTCCTTTCCCTGCCTGCTGGTGCTCCTTCGTTCAGGTTCTGAGGGTGGGGACAGACAAAACTCCAAGCCCTAGGCTGATTTTGCGAGCTCACTCGCTGGGGACAATCCAGTGGGAGAAGGGATGCCAGGAGCAGCCCAGGGGGCTTTTTGGCTCAGCCCTGCATTTACTCCCAGGCTCTGCTCCTGACTCCTGTAGACAGCAGGCTGCTGAGGAAGGGTCACATCACCAGGATGCCACAGGCACAGCCACGGGCAGGGATGAAGGAGCTGAGCCCCCCGGCCTGTTCCGATGGGATCAGTGCCTTCCTTCACACACCTCGCCAATCTCCAGTTACCAAAAACCAATCCTGCAGAGAAAGAGCAGCCCCAAACCATGTTCTCTCCTAATCCTGGTCATTAGGAGTCCAGCCAAGCCAATAGATTTCTATTTTGCAGTCAATCAGGCTTGAAATCCCTGTAGTTTTGATTGTAATTGCACAGATCAAGTAATCAATAGAGAATCACACCTTCCTGAGCCTATAGTAGGGGAGTGAGAACCCAGGAGCAGCCTCAGAGCAGGGAATGAGAGACAAAATACAGAACTGATGGTCAGACCAGAAACTGAGGCTCCCACATGAAGCAGAGCCTGAAAGGACCTGAATTGTTACTGACCCAAGAGTCTTACATGTATTCTATCCACTGATCCAATCCACGGCCCTTCCCAAACACCCACCTGTCATTCATGAAATTTAAAA